>BQNB010079978.1:7500-30076 GCA_026074375.1 Tanacetum coccineum | reverse complement strand
AATCCATCACCGAACAATAGCTATCATTATGTCACTCAACTGTTTTACAATGTAAACAAATTTCTTGTAAAATTTAACCCACTCAGTTTTGAACGGTTTGCAATAATCTGTTGGGCCGGCGACAGAGGACGGTAAGGACGAATCAGCCTGGTATAATTGAAGAAAAGTTGCAAGTGAGATTTGTGAGGAACAAAATGACGTATATTTTGGGGGGTAATTTGATAATTTGGTAGTAAATAATTAATTTTTGCTCAAGTGCGTTTTGTGGCAGCAGGGGCATGATTGCTTTTCGAAAATGTGGTTTTGGGATTGTCTAAACGCGAAAAAGTGATTATTTGACACTAATTGCCAAACACTTTAAAATGGATTTTTGGGTCTTACAATCGCAATAAGCAGATAATTTCTCTCCAAACGCATTCCTAAACATCCACTAAGTCATGACTCAAATCATCTTTGAAAACGCCACTTGATGGCACGAGCCCCATACCACACCTCACCTTTTCGAGTGCTGAACCGTCACTTTATTTTTTTTCTTTTTGAAAAGGGAACGTTGCATGGTGTTATCGTTCAAATTGTTATCATTTGTATGATGTCAATCATGTAATCGTGATATAGATCTTTTGTACTCTCCAACGAAAAACCTTTGCCGTAAATATTCATAGTTTCAAGTTCGCTGGGTTGGCGTACCTGTACGCCAAGGTTTTTTCGTTTGGCATCTTCGTCGGTTTTGAGGATGGTTCTTCTTTTCATTCTTCTCTCTGGACTTGTTTGGGGTTTCATCAAAATCCATCCCGAAGTGAAAACCGGTGGCTCGGCCTCCGTATGGGGGGTTTTTCTTTTGCCGAAGTGAAAACCGATCCGTCAGCCTTCGTGTCAAAAGTTTTTTCATCCCTTTTGATTCCCTCGCAGTTAAAGTCTCGGGATTTTACCATTTTTTGATGTTATGTAATTCTTTTTGTTGACTCTATTGTACTTTAAGTTTCTAGCTTCTTGCTAGACTCTTTTTTTATATATTCCATCTTTGCCGTTCAAAAAAAACAATGCACCTCACATATGTGCTTTAATGTTTCATGATGATTACTTGTTCCCGTGTAATGCATTTATATGTCTTCATGATCTTGATGCTCAATGTTTACGCTTAGATATTAAATGCATGTCCACTATAAAGGAATTTGTCTTTTTCTAGCAATTTAGATAAAATATTTCTTAGTTTATCTAAATGACATATGCTCCTAAATGCTAAATGCTAACATGTTTTACATGACGATTACATTTAAAATTATCATGTTTTGTATGCGTCATTTTACATGACTTACGTGTTAATTGTACACTTACACTATATTAACTTAATATATGACAATTAACGTTTAAATGCCATAGAGTCTTACACATTAATCTCGTTGATGGTTGTGTCGATGCATGCTTAGATAAACTTATATGCCTATATCTATATGTCTTATGCATCTAGGTATATATTTTCTCACACTAGAATATTTTTCTTCGCGTGCGTGTCACAAATCAAAAAAGTCAAAAGAGTCGTAAAATAGTCTTATATCTCATAGAATCTTCACCCACACATTCCCTTAATCATCATCTTGCCTTCTTCCAAATAATCCACTCTTTCGTGAAGGAAAAGTTAGATACATATCTAACACTCCTCCAAGTAGGTTTGACAACTTATATATTTCATCTGAAATATTCAAGTATCTTTAACTTGTGATCGCAAACGTTAAAGGTCATATCCGAAAATTCATATTTAAGCCTTTTAACAACATATGTTAAAATGCTCTTCCTAAAGCTAAAAGCTTACATCAACCTTCGTGTGACAAAGGTCTTACGAGTTTCTACCTAAGTGATTCGTAGCCTCTTTAATATACACACCTTAAGACTAAGTACTTTCACTTCCGTTAGTCCTTTCCATCCCCTTAGGAATGTCACGATGGTTTATCGTCATAGACAATGAGGATCGAACATTATCCATCGATCTTAGGATAGAAAACTCATCAAAATTCATCGTCATCTCCTTCGCGACAATGTCCAAAAGGAAATATCTTCATCTCGCAGGCATCCTCACCAAACCACTCAAACGTAAACCTTTTTAAGTCTAGCTCTAGGAATGATGAAACAAATCTCATAAACGTGTCATTCTCATTTTAATAGTCTTGTTACTATTAAATGCATTCCGGTAAATCTCGACAACTTAATCATTTCATCCGAAATGTTTAAGCATTTTTAATTCGCGAAATGCAAATTAAAATGTCACTCATTGTTCATGTCTAAGTCGTTTCACAAAAACCTTAATCATGCCTCTATTATTATATAGATGGTTAATATCTTTCGTCTACATTTTCACTGCCACCTTTAAGAAACCTCGTACCTCGTCGTGTGATTGTTCTATGAACATTCGCAATACTCGAGAAGAGCTACATAACTTCGTGGATGAAGTTCATCGTATGCTAACCGTCATCCGTCATGACATTGTCAAGCTCGTCGTTTTCGTATTTATTTTTCTTCATTTATTCTTTTTATTCCACAATTTATGTCCGGATGAGCACGAATTAAAAGGGAAGGGAAAACACACATGTTCACATATATCCTTTAACCAAATACTCTCAAGAACTCACATATGTGATTCTTATTCACTAGAAACCAACAATGTAAAACCGAGTCATCCTTACCACTACCAATCTCGAGTCATCAACCTAGTTATCTTCACAAGAAGATTCACCATGTAACCATTCCCCACAAGTGAATTTCGCAATGAAATGCGTCTCATCTTTATTTCTCGATACTCATAAGCATGTATGCCTATGTTGTCAAAAGTTAAGTGAATTTTTATAATGAAATGCGTCTGATCCTCATACCATGACACTCATAAGCATGTGTGCCTATGTTGTCAAACGTCAAGTGAATTTCATAATGAAATACGTCACATCCTCATATCCTGACACTCATAAGCATTTGTGCCTATGTTGTCAAAACTCAAGTGAATTTCGTAATGAAATGCGTCTTATCATCTAATCATTTCCACTTTTTAGCAAGTGAAGAACACAAAGATGATAATCAATCTTCAAGAGTTATTGAGTCATCACACTGTCGTGTCTTTCGTTTTTCTTTCACCATGAAAGAACTACTACCTTATTTCACATTTTCATCTTTGTTCATCAACATTAACAACCAACAAAACACTTAACAAACCTAAAGTCAACACCTTCCCCTTCCATTTACGCTCATCCTTCTTTGTTTTTGTTTCATCAACAAATCATCATTATCATCAACATTTAGTTCGACCTAAAGTCTTACGATAATGTTTATCCACAAACACCCCAAACATGAAAAGTATACATAATGCTTAACAAAAAAACCTTGAGGATTTAGGAATCTCTCAATACAACCCTTAGTCTATTCAGATCCACGCCATCATCTTGGTTAGATGATGATACCATACGAAACGTGTTGATCAAAATACGTTAATACTCCTTATCCAAATGACATCTTGGAATAAGTCATTCTCATAATAATAGTGTGTCAATCCATAAATGAATTTTGTTCTCGTTTATTAAAGTCGGTATTATACCGAAGGGTGTTGGTCAAGTCTTAAGCATGTGTCGGTCGAACCTTATCACTGGTTCCTAAACATTCTCATGTTTTAAGTATACGTCGTGTGTCTAGGTTTTAATTTTTCTTTTAAAATGTCATAGCTTAGAGTTCATATATCTAAGACATGCATGTCTTGTTCCCCGTTAGTGTATTGCTATATATATATATATATATATATATCGATCATCGTTATTATATGTATGTGCACTTTTCTACAATTATTTTTGTAGCACACTTTCGTAGCTTGATTCCTTGGTGCCCCAAACAAGGGGAGCATACAACGAGGAGGAGTTGCAACCGTTATGACATCTACACATTTCTTGATATGTGTATTCTGCCCATATAATATTTTTTCTCTTATATATATATATATATATATATATATATATATATATACACACATATATGTATGTATTATGTTGCACGAAACTAACCCTTGATGTAGGTTTAAGAGTTTGTAACAAATTTGATCCATGGATATGCTAGAGTCAATAAACAATAGGATGCAAGAGGTGTTCGAGTGTCAAAATAGATAGCTTAGGATGATTTTACGGGGTTTATTGGAGCAAGACTTCACTAAGGATGATACAAGCTCGCCTCTTTGTTTCAAGGATTATAGTGTAGTATAAGTCCCGCCTAAGTGTCCACCTTTTTGCTTCGACAAAGGGGGAGAAGAAGTGTAAACAAGTAACTTATACATTTTACTATGAGTTATAGTTTACATATTTAGTCATCATCAAAAAGGGGGAGATTGTTGGTAGAAATATTACGATATTTAATCTATACATTCTCTTTATGTTTTGGTGATGACAAACATGTAACTTATAACACATAACGTAAAGTGCTTAAGTTACTTGTGATCACAAATCATCAATGCATCACTTAAGGTATGAATAAATAAATGCTTAATTTATTTTATGATCAAATGAATTTTTATTCAACCTCATATTTTTTATAAAATGTTACAAACATTTTTATAACTTTTACAAAACATTTTCTATATTTAAAAGAAATGTTTTATTAAAAATAATTATTTTGAATTCAAATTTTCTACCTAAAAACGGCTAGAAATGTTCTAAAAAACACTACCCCTAGAAAAGACAAAAAAGGAAGCGTCCAAGCGTGGGCGGCCCCCTTAAATATAAGGGGACCGACATATGAATTAAGGGGACCGGCATATGAATTAAGGGGGGCGACAAGACAAAAATGCTCCCCAGTTTGCCTATAAATACTTGACTGTTCCTCACTGATTTTCTCACCTTCTTGCAATCATTCTTTTCTGTCTAAAATCAGTTTATACGTCACCTACAATCTTTTGATCATTTAATCTTAAGCATTTGTTTTCAAGTTATTCAAGCTTATTCCTCCAAGCGCAAGAGAAGAACTCTCGTTATCATCAAGATACGAAGTTATGTAGTTTAGTTAGTGCATTTGTGACATGTCTTACATTCACAATGTATAGATCGAGTCCATGTATTCCAAACTTGTGTAATAGTTAGATCGTGGTGATCATGGTGTGTATAGTTGTTAGATCATGGTGATAATATAAAGTATAGTTAGATCGTGGTGATCATAGAAAGAAGAGTTAGATTGTTATAATCGTGTTAGTGTCTAGGTGTAGCGAAGTGAAGTTGTGTGGTGAAGTGAAGTTGTGCGGTGAAGTAAAGTTGTGCGGTGAAGTGAAGTTGTATCGTGAAGTGAAGTTGTGCGGTGAAGTGAAGTTGTGCGGTGAAGTAAAGTCGTGTCATGAAGTGAAGTTGTGCGGTTAGTATTTTAGTCCTCAAAATACATAAGTTGTGATAGATTGGTTCTAGCTATGATTAGAACTCGACATTTGTCTTAGTGTCAGAAATCGGTGTAAGCTTAGTTTTGTATGTTTTTTCTCCGCCTAAAGGGAGCGTGTTGACTAGTGAAGTAACTCTTGAGTTGGGTACTCGGGGAGTGGAGTAGGGCGAAGAGGTGCTTCGTGACCGAACTACTATAAATCATCGCGTCGGTTTGCACTTTCTTTTACTTTTCGCTTTACATCTTTATTTACCTTATCGTCTTACATTTATATTTGCATTAGATCTGTGTTGATTGTTGCTTATATTGTTTGGATGATGATTGTGTCATGGATAGAAGTTAACATTATGATTGTGTTTATATTACTATGACATGTTCTAGTGGATATAGATGTATTATTCACACTCATCATATTGCATCTAACTTGATGAATAATTTGATACTAAATATTTTAAGTTTTTAAATAGAAACGTATTCACCCCCCTCTATGATTTCCACATATGTCCTAAGTTCATGTAAGCTAGTGACTTGCTTATGCATTTGCTACTTTATGTAATATAATGAAATTCCTAAGTTTAGGGTTATTGTTCTTGTTTAGTTTTTTTTTGTGTTTCCTTTGGTATCTTGCTGGTTTATGTTGCAGGTTAACTTCTATTAACTGAAAAATATCATTACAATGCAACAACTAAGGATAAACAACATTGGGGAAATAACATTACAATTTTTGTTACATAGTTACATGAGATTGCCTAAAAATGAGCAAAACAGGGCAATGCAAGTGGCTTCAAATAGCAGCATTTCAGTGGTAATTGGTTACACATGACCAATTACCATTTCATCTAAGTAAACCTTAACAACATACATACCATAAATAGTTTGGTGAACTTGTGTACAACATAAAGATATACAAAATGTGCACGGGCCTTAAAGTGTTATAGTTACATTAGGATATTAAGATATAGTAGAATACATTTAGTCCAAATCTTGAGCATTGGTTTTAACATGAACCAGTATCATCAATGGACCTTGATAGGGTTTTCTTCATAATCCTTGTGTAACATTTCTCATTTTCGTGTCATTGTACGACTCTATTAATGATCACTATTTATTTTAGCCTGATACGCGTTTACTTTTAAATATTTACTTTTAAAATAAATCGCGTAGACTACAAATAATCTATGAATGTAAACGGTCGTCAAATAAATTAAGGTTTACATCAATCAAGTAAGAAATAATTATTAAAAAGATAATTATGTACTTTACGAATTGTGTATTTATTGGTCACGTAAAAAAAAGGGGTTACGATTCGCAAACAAATACATTTGGGCACACCCCGGAAATACTTAGACTTACCTAGACTTAAACCAATACTCACTTTTAACCTGTAAACACCAAATTTGTATAATTATTTCGTGTACAAGTCAAAAGGCCGAATAAAATTTGTTTATCACCATAAACAAATCGTCCCATGTGGATTTCTAGCTAGCAAAAATCAAACTAAGGATCCTTAAAGTACTAGTACTAATCCTAGGTAATTAATATGTGTCCTAATGGTCTCCTAAAGGGCTAATACACAATGGACAATGACTTGCTTGATTTCCTTGCCTTGGTTAACCGCGGCATATGCATGTATATGCACAAATCTTTGAGATTTTCCTAATCTAACTCAATCTTGTACATCATGCAAGTCATTAAGAGTGGTACTTGGGTGGTTTAGCCTAAAACCATGAGTGAGTAACTAGAAACACCAAAAACCACTTCCTAGGGCACGGTTTGGTTTTGTTTAGGACTAAAAGATGTAACTAAGCTTATTGCCTATAAATACACACTCACGACTACACTTAATACATTTTCTAAACTCTCAAATCTCTCTCACTAAGATAAACTTCTTCTTTTCTCCTTATCTCATTCGGTTTACATCAAACCGAATCCATACACGACCCACATTTCATTCTAAAGACACAAAGTGCACTTAAGTTAGCATACAAGGTTGTTAAGAAGTGTACGCGAGCAAAGGGTCGGGTATACCAAGCTTTGAAGCCTAAGATTATACACGTTTGGGTGTATGCGAGTCGGGTTTGCATCTAAACCACCATCAAGGCTCTAGGACTATTGTAAGTCTCGAACTAAACCCATATCTATCTATATTCTAGTCGCTTTAGCATGTCTAGTTAGAAAGGGGCACGTTGCCGTATGTATGACGGTTAACATGGACACAAACATGCATGGTTTGACCCATGCATGGTTTACGCATGTATGTTAAATATATAATGCCTTTTGTGGTGCAAACCGGTATAAAAACGTGGTGAAATGTCGAGTTAAGTTTTAAACACTCATTTAAATACACAAATAAGGATCATAGTGATCATGGGTTCGTTTTACCTTGTCACGCAAAGTTTTACACGTAAACATTTACTAGAAACATAGTAATACGACTTGGGAAGGAATACACGAGCCCATAGAATGAATGCATGTGTGGAAACACGATTAATAAACCCAAACGAGTGCTTAACGAAAGGGTCGAAACCTAAGAAAATAACTAGTGTAACAAGGGGTTAGGCCCGGGTCACATGGGCTTGGCAACCCACTGTTGGGGGCCCAACAGGCCTAACAAGGCCTCGTGTGATAAGCTACGGCTTAACAATAAGCCATTTGAGCTTATTCATGGGTTAGGGGTGCTTAATTAATCAACTTAGGCCTTGCGTTACTAATTGAAACCAAACGGAACCCTAAATGGGCCTTCTAGCCCATTAACGAGCCTTAACCAAGACATAAGCTCACGACAAGCCTAAGGCAGCTTATCGAGAAGCTCCTATAAGCTAAATGGGCTTATTGAACCTCAATGTGCTTAATGGACCATAATGGACCCAACGAAACCCTTTAAAACCCTTATCGGGCCTTAATGGGCCCAGGCCGGCCCAACAGAAGTGCTTGTTAGCTTATTAGCTGAATTGGAATAAGCTGAAATAAAAACAGCTTTGTTCGGCTTAATACAAGTTAAAAATGATCTAGTAAAAGCCTAAAAGCACTAAAAGGTGTATCGGGCCAAGCTATTGGGCTCACGGGCCCAATAAGCTCAAAATAAGCCAAAATAAGCTCGCTGAGCTTATTGACAGCTTATTCGATTAAGTTGGACTTATTAAACGGGTTGAACCTATTAAAACTAGTTTGGATCATTAAAACCCATTTTGGACCTTAATGGGCCCAAACCGGCCCATTAAGCCTAAATAAGCTCGAATGGAGCTTATTTATAAGCCAAGAAATTTTCGCAGCTTAATTAAACTTACAAAGTCATTTTGTCGCTTGTCGAAACGTAATTAGAGTTAAAACGCAAATTTTACAAGTAGAGGGACTAAAATTGACAATTTCGAAACCTAAAGGTTTAAAATGGTCATTTTCGAATCTAATAACTCCAAGGACCGTTTCTGTACATCCTGAAACATTAGGGACTAATTTAAAACCATAAGGACCTAAGTTGTAAATTTCGAAAGTTAAAGGACTAGTTATGACATTCTTGCAACTAGAAAGTTTGAAGTGTAAATGTTTATACTTTATAAACCTAGGGACTAAAGTGTAACAACTAAAAACCTACGGGTACGTTTGTGAAACAAAAGTGAATAAATAAAACACTTAACACGTCGGTCGAACATTAAGATATTCGGACATTGAACGGGTTTAATAACAATTAATAAATAATAGTAAAATATTAATAATGATTTTCACGTTTCCTCGAGAACCATCGAAATAAATAAACAATAATCGTAGTGCGTCACCACACAATTGATAACGTATAAAGTACACCTAAAAATGGGATTTAAGTTTTTATTTACAATGGATCCGTTAGCTTAAAAGTGTAAACTAAGACTTGACCGTACTTACTTAGTACTTAACGGTGTATCCACTGCTTACTTGGAATTATATATCATTCCAGAACTACCGCTAAGGTGAGTTCATAGCCGCCCATGCATTACAATTATTTAAACTGATTACAATCCTTGGGTGAGAACATTCATTGTTTACAAATTGGACGCAAGTGTACATTTTATACCCATGATACTTGTTGCCTAAGTTACCAAAACCCTTTTTGTCCATGATCATGAACTGTTATTTGCTAGATTGAATGGGAATTACATTGTGTGGGCCGCGAATGTTATGAATAAATCTATTAAGGGATTGGACAATCCCGTTCGGGGATTTACAAGAGCAATCACTGAAAACGATCGCAAGTACCATGTCAAATTTGGGACTGCGGGGTTAGCACATCAGTCACGGACACCCTGTTTGCAGATTATATTTGCATTAATATATGTCGAGGCCTTTAGTGTCATGAGCTTAGGCAACGAATTACTTTTATGATGTTATTTCATTTGTTGCTTAATCATACACTTGGAAATTTTGCGTCCTACAATCGATTTACATAAACTCATGAATGCACCAACATTATGTTGACGTTTTTAAGCATGTTTTTCAGGTCAATAAGGGGCACGAGTTGCGATGATACATTGGAGTCAATAATTGAAGAGACAACACTTAAGATTTGGGTCTTATTACATATTGGGGACAATGTTATAAACCGAGAATCTTTATTTATATTTGTTTGAAACAATTTGAAGTCAAGAGCTTATGTAACAAACAAGAATTTTGTTAATCAATGTATCTTTGTTCAAACGACAATTTAAGTAGTCGTTCTCAGATCTTGTGCTATTGACCCAATAATGTAACGCCTTCGGATATTCAACATTCCGCTGCATACTCAGATTTGAGGGTGTTACAGATTGGTATCAGAGCCTAGGTTATAGAGAACCAGGTCAAAAGTTTTTGTCTGGACTATAACTATTTTCAAAACTGTTTTCACAAATGGGATTTGCAAGGGGCATACATGCATTACTTGTTTACGTTTAGCGCATATATGCTTACATGACATACATTGGTTAAGCATTAGTAGGGTACTAAGTGCTTACCTGATTAATATACGTGTATATAAATGATATTACGTATATTACTATAAGGACTTTAGTATTAAAGCCTTACAGACATAGCATATCGAATTTTCTTATAAGAAATACTTATATAAGTTATTTTACTTTTTGCAGTAACCATGTCTTCTGCGACGTCTGATGTTACCTACACTTCCGTCTACACCGACTCTGAGCCCGGCAGGGCTTTCTGGGGAGCCGATGATGAGGAGATATCGGAGGGAGGCATACCACGGGTCATCGTACTAGGATACGACGGACTCCCGCTACAGCCAGTAGCCCCACCGTCACCAGATTTTATACCAGGTCCAGAGAATCCACAGACACCGCCAGTTCCTCAGGATGAGGATGAGCGTGAGCCTATGTTCATACAGGCACATGACCCTGACTACGTGCCAGAGCCTATATACCCTGAGTATATACCCTTGGAGGATGACCATGAGTTTCCGGCTGAGGAACAGCCATTACCACCTATTGATTCACCTACTACTGAGTCACCCGGATATGTTACTGAGTCGGATCCCGAGGAGGATCCGGAGGAGTACGAGGATGATGAGACAGAGGATGGTCCGGTTGACTATCCTATGGACGGGGGAGATGATGGAGATGATGATGACGGCGATTCATCTAGGGATGACGCCAGGGATGAGGATGAGGACGAGGAGGATGAGGAGGACGAGGAGGAGGAGGAGCACTTAGCTCCGGCTGACTCTACTACCGTCATACCTGCTGATGAGCCTGTTTTCCCACCTGAGGGAACAGAGCCTGTTATACCACCACCCTCCACTGACATTACTATTGGGGCTAGGATTACCGTCCGACCCCAGACTTCCATATCCCTTCCACCAGAGGCAGAGGTTGAGAGACTTCTGGCCATGACTACTCCATCACCATCACCACCTATCTCACTATCACCACCCTCTGCAGGGGAGCGCCTTGCTAGGTGCACGGCTCCACCTGCTCATTCACCACCTTTACCACCATCATCTGGGTGTCTAACCCAAATCCAGACACTCAGGATAGCATCCACCCAGGCTCTCATTGATGCAGTTACTGCCGCATTACCACCACCTTCATTACCACCACTACCACCATCTCTATCCATACCATCACCTGTTGATCGTAGGGATGATATTCCCGAGTCTGAGCAGCCTCCCCGCAAGAGGTTGCATTTGTCCACTATAGGCTCCAGATATGAGATCGGAGAGAGTTCCACTGCTAGACCTACCAGAGGTCAAGGGATAGATTATGGGTTTGTCAGCACAGTAGATGCTGAAGAGAGGCGACAGGGGATTAGAGATGTTGGGTACAGGATTAGGGATACTTGGGTAGATCTGGCAGAGGCAGTTCCAGAGATAGCACCTATGACCGTGGGAGAGGTCAACACTAGGGTTGTAGAGCTTGCTGAGCTCCACGAGAGGGATACACAGGACTTGTATGCCCTACTAGAGGATGCTCAGGATGGTAGGTCTCGTATATCACAGCGAGTCGAGATGAACTCGCAGCGGGTCGATTTACTTATGGGGGATAGGATGACTCTCCAGGAGACCGTATGGATGGTGGAGGAGGAGGCCTATGCTTCCCGCGAGGCTTGGGCTCGTTCGATAGGATTGAGCCAGGCGACTCATCAGGAGCTTCAGACCCATCGTGATCATGTGTATGCACATGAGACCTATCTACAGGCACACCAGACACAGCTACAGCTGCAGAGTACTCTCATTCAGACACAGCACCAGGTACACGAGACTCGCTTTCATATGCAGCAGACTGAGTTGACAGCACTTCGAGAGACTGATCGTAGGCGTCAGGAACAGATGGTAGAGACTCTCCGAGTCATCAGAGATATGAGGCGAGAGATGAGCGACATGCAGGCTGAGTTGTTAGCACTGCGAGAGCAGCGGAGGACAGCTGGACAGTCGGGACCAGAGGCTAGGATTCCAGATCACCAGGAGGCTTCTGGGGACGCCGACAGTCACATCTAGTGATTTATGTTATTGTATTTTGCTAGGTCATTGTACAGGCATGTTAAGTATTAGGGGTTCACCCCGCTAGCATAGCCTTAGATCTTTTGTATTGTATTATGTGTATTCAGACGACTATTTCATGTAAAATTTTCAAAGTTATGAATGAAATGGATGTGTTATCTTGTACTATATACTTCTCTTGTGTTGATTATCTCATCTATATATTATTATATTCTGTCATATAACCTCATGTTTTGTCTTTTGTGATCTAGACAAATCATGGCACCTACAACCAGAGGAGGACCAAATACCCCTATCAATAACACCAACCCAAACAACATGACCCCCGAATCCATCCAAGCAATGATCGACCAAGCTCTCTTGCGAAACGCCACCAATGGAGATGGAAGCCACAGTTCGCACGGGGATAACCGAAGGAATGTGCAAACTGCGCGCCCTTGTTTTTACGCTGATTTCATGAAGTGCCAACCTTTGAACTTCAAAGGGGCTGAAGGCGTGGTCGGTTTAACTCGATGGATTGAAAAGATGGAATCAGTTTTCCATATCAGTGGTTGTGCTGATTTCATGAAGTGCCAACCTTTGAACAATCCAAGCTCGTTGAACCCGACTAACCTATTACAATACAAGACCTATTTTGACTTTCTAAGACCGATAACATTCTTGTTGGACTTAATATAATTAAGGCTAACAATATGAATTGGTCTTTGTATAGTTTTGTTTAGTTTATAGTTTTAATAGTAATTATGATGTAATAAAGTCTATCTTGGTCAAAGTTAAGTAAAGTTGACCAAGGTTTGACTAAAGTTAGGAAAATAGAATAGGATTAGCAATAAGTATAAATACTCGTCTATGAGGGGTATTTATACAAGTCTTTACATTTTTGTAATTCACTTCTCTCTCTCTCATTTCTATTTTCTCTTTGAAATGAAAATTTAGAAAATGATGAAAAATACTCTCTAGCTCTTCTCCTTTATTCTACAAGCTTTCGTATGATTATCACTATGCAAAAATAACATATAACAAGTGGTATCTATCGCCAGAAGATATCTAGTGTGTGTTTCGTGAATCAAATCAAGCTTAACCGTGAGAATTTTTGATCTACAAGCTTTCGCATCGATGAATAGTAGGTTTCGTAAGGATTAAATTTATGATTTGATGAGTTTTTAATCTTAAAACGCATAATACTAGCTTTCGTAATCATCAAATTGTAGGTTTAATATCTAGATTATGAAAAATACGTGTTTTAGATTGAATTTGATCAAAAAATATACATTTGATAGCTTTCGTAAGCACGAAATAGGTTTTGGTAACTATTTTAGGCGGGAAAATAGCTTTCGTTGTTAGGATTATGAAAAAGACTTGGTTACCCCCGTATATTGTTTAGTTTAGCAAAGCTCGTAGTTAGAAAGTAAGCGTATGACTAGTAGTATTGGGCCGGGCCTTTAGCCCACTTGTTCTATGTTTCCCTTCTAGCTTAAGGATTTGGTCCAAAGTTTGTGTTTCAATTTACCGAGGTGATGAAGGTTGCTTGTTTTCACACTAATGGTAATCAAAGGCGGTTTCGTCGTCTTTGTTCTTACCCACTAGAATTAATCTCGATAAGGGACGGCATTAATTTGGACTCAGTACTTTGCTTGATATATGCCAATGAGGTTGAATCCGAAGAACATATTATCGTCTATTGTTGTATTGCTAAGGATACTTAGGAATTTGGTTTTGGAAAGTTGTTCTTAATTTTATTTTGGAAGGATGATCTCAACGTCGACAGGGAAGAGGTCCGGGAAGTTCGACCAATAGGTTGGGACAAAGCTAAGAAGAAAGCGTCATCCTCCTCCATTCCTTCAGAATCTTGAACCGCTGCACCTCTTCTTGTTGACTTGTTAGTCGATAAATGGAAAAAACATCAAATCGGGTTTGTTTTCCAAATATAAGGAGTTCCAAGGATTTCCTATTTAAAGTTGAAGCATCAACAAATGAAAATAGAAAAAAGGTGTGTTGGGAGCAAGTGGAATTAAAAAACATAAGCATACACAAAAGTAAGAAGAACTTGAGCTGCAACGTGAAATCTTTCAATTGTAAAAAGAAAAGAAAAGGACAAAGACCTCATGTTTTATAATTCTTCCGATGACCATTACACGAAAGACAATAGTAGAACGGTTTTAAAGTAAAGGAAAATAGAGGAGAAATATAAATTAGACTATCAGTTTAGTTTTTTAATTTTTTCATATTGTTTTTAATTTTATTTAAACTAATCAATTATAGTTGTGTTAATTCTTAATAAAAAAATTAAATTTTAATGTTTATAGAAAATAAAAATAAAGAAAGAAAATGATTGTCATCGATCACTAAATTTCAAATAGGGACAGTGATGAACACGGTCTATTGCGGATCACACTTTACACATAGCATTGGTGTCTAGTTATGTTCAAATAAAAAACATTAATTTAACAAAAGTATTAACTATAAATGAATAAATGGTATACCTTATTATATGATTAAACTTATATGTCAGCGTTAACATGGTTTTTTTAGCCCGCGATGACGCTGCACGGTGCGCGGGGCAATCCTGTCTTTTTGGTTGATAGTGGCACAATACGACACCGAAGTCAAAAGTAGTGTCGTGTGTGCTTCGCTGACTCGAAACTGTAACGAATATGGATAATCGACACCCATACATGGATGAGGGAATTATCTAGATTAAAACCAATTATCTATCTGCATTATGGATTTTACATAAGCATACTAGTTTTGGCTATCTTTATGCAATTTCTATGTACCAAGAATGAGATGCACCAATTGAAGTTGCAACACTTTTAAGTTCTTCCTTTTTGTATCATATAGCAAATATGCGTTCTAGTGTTTGGTCTAGATATGGTTTAGGTTCGTTTTGACAGATTGTTGTTTTTCGTGTGTTGTTCACGTGATGAACTGTCCTTTCCTGTTGGCTGAGTTTCAAACATTTGCCAGGGTATGGTCGATACGATTGTCTGTGCAACCTCTTCTATGATATCCTGTGGCGGTGTTCCTGGAGAAAGTATGATGTAGGGTTAGCAGTCTATGTATTCCTTTATTTTCGTACTGTAAACTTAAGAAAGGAAAAAATATTCAAAGGGGATCATTGCAATAATGTATGTATCTTCTCTGCATACTGGTAGGAAGCTTAAGTAACAAATGTAAGTTAATGTCTCTTTTTTCTTTATGTAATGTTCCTTTTTTTAGCCTGACCCAAACACACCTTGTTCTGTTTTTTGTAGTAGTTTGATCCTAACGTATGTCAAGTCAACAACTTAACAATAGCAATCGACAGACACACGTTTATAATTCCTAAGGAGATGGCTTATGAAGATCTACTAATGCAAAAGTGTAGCTTGCAATTTTTTGGAAACTGGAAAAAAGTGGCTTACATTGTTCTGGAGTAACAACACCCTTGACCATTAGTTCTTACCTGGGTACATGTATATACTTTTAGGTGTCCTGTTTGATAATAGTTATCTCAATCGGACCATTCTCGTCCCCACAATTAAGACTCGTTACCATCTTAGATGCCATTTTTCAATACCTAAGAAAGTTGAGAGAGACAAAATAATAACATCCGATAGGGAAAAAAGAAAAACCATCATATCAGATTTAAGTATATGTAATAACATAATTAATTGAGAAATGATCAATACCTCAATGGCCAACATATTTACATATGCTTTTAGGTCTTTTCCACCATTGACAGCCTCCATCATAGCAATACAATGAGAATTTTCAATGTCTTGGCCAGGGTCCTGATAATGGCTTTGTAGATGGGCGGAACAGTCTGCATCTAAGAAAAAAATTATCAAACATATTTGCATACTTTTATACATACCTTAAATATGGTTTGGCATTATGAAAAGAAATATGTGCATAAGTGATCTTGCTACAGCATTAAATATTACAATATTATAAAATCCAATGACAACAACAGGTCACGCGCTTTTGTTCCTTGAGTTGAAACATAAGAGGGAGAAGAAGAATTGGACTAACACCGGGGCTACAAGTGTGATGAAAAATCTGCAAAGAAAACAACAAAAGGAGCTTTAGTTAGAGACAACTCAATTAAACATTCTTCAGGGTCACTAAAAAGGTAAAAATATAAGAGATGCAAATATAAAAAAACATGACGAATAAGTTTATCCATATAACCTTCAAAACTTTTATAGATTACATAGTCGCAATTTAAAATATCAAAAATAAGAATTTGTGATGACAGAACGAAGGAGCCTATAGATCCCTACCGAACTCTCCACCATTTGCCTCAAAGCGGTATGTTTAACGCAGCCTTGAATATGCTGTGATATTAGTGTTACCATTTAAATCGGGTTTTTTATTTTCTTCGTGCTACTTATACCAATCGATAAAAAATTGCCATGAAAAAGCATAAAATTAGTTGTACAAATGGTTTATCAATCATTAATTTCTGATTGATGATAATTTGCGTTTTATAAACACAAAAGTCAAATATTTTCGCTAGCACAAGACCAAGCACCCTTTAATTCTTTACATAGAATATGTATTACTTGTTTAGATATCTATATGAAAGACGTATTTGCAAGGAAACAAAAATAATCTCAACTCACCAATAGTTCCATCCATTGTTGTTGTAGCCTTAGCTGCAAGTTCTATTCTTGGATTGGAAGCGCCCATTCATATCAGAGGTCTTTGCTCAGTCATAACTTCAGGTCTATGCCAACATTTGTAGTCAAGTTCTCGATCGCCCACCTAAAGAGAAAATTGTGAATATTAATATATACTAGTTTGCCTAAACGAGAAGGACCAATCACCCTCTAATTCTTTTACATAGAATACATATTACTTTGTTTAGCTATCTTTTGAAAGACGTATTGCAAAGAAACAAAAAGAGAACAAAATAATCTCAAATAACTGATAATTACATCCTATTGTTGCTGGTAGCCTTAGCTGCATAGTTTTGTTCTGGAATTGGGAAGTGCCATTCGTATCCTGAGTCTTTGCATCAGGTCATAATTCCAGGTCCTATGCCCAACATTTTTGTCAATGTTCTCGGATGTATCCTAAAGAGAAATTGACGAAATATAATAATAAACTTATGTTATCCATAAAGTAATCTGAATAATCAATGTGTGTAAATGTCATAACCGACAAAATATAACAAAATGGCAGAAAGTTTTAAACTAAATTACCAAAGAAAACAACATACAGGTCTTTATCAAATGGGTTAAGCTAAATTTCACTTGAATCAAACTAATTAAAGTTAACAAATGGTCCTTTTGAGTGGTCATATTTTTTTTCTGAAATCATCCCTCTCAAACACTCTTGCAATAATGGTAACTGAAAAGACATATTTATCGCTGAAAAAGTCTCATTTCTTCAATTTATTTTCAAAAAGTGACATATTACCCTTTGAATGCACAAACAAACACCCTCAATCAATATCTTTCCCTACTTTAGAATCCAAACACCCTATATTTTTCACAATTGTATAAGTTCAATATAATATTCATGTATGCTTTTAGGAGTAATCAGCCTCACCGTGATCAGACTTGGAATAATGCCTTTACAAAATCCATTTAGTCAAGGCCTTTCATTTTTTACCTCATATGCCGATAAATATGCTTTCACCTTCAATTAAGAACAATAATTTCAGGGGGAAATATTTATTTTTTGTCGGTCCGAGGAAAATTCTAATACAAATAAAGCAAACTGCTATATTTATCTTTTCATAAAACTTACGGTCAATGCTGGATGTGCATTTTTCTCCTATTTGTTGGACACCTCGATGCAATTACATTTAAATGAATCATTGATAATAAAGATTGTGTAGAAGTCTAAAGTTTTGTCATTAATCAGAATTAAGTTAAATATCTGTATGAAGGTAGCATTCTCTGACTCTTTATCCATAGCCCATAAGTGTCTTCAATTGTACTTAAGAGTGCCCTGTCCATACATCTTTAATTTCTTCAACCGCAAGGCCTGACAAATATAAATAAAACTAAGGTTACAAAATTATGGTAATTATCTCAAGTGGTCATAGAAACGAAAACATTAAACTTACATTGGGTCGGATACTATTAACTCCAATGCCCATTTTCGCTAAAGTACTCGGCTTTTTTTGATGGCATGACTTGGCACATGTATTTCTTTCCTATTGAAACAAGAGAACATAAGCAAAACGCACGGACCCCAAACCCACAAAGCTCCAACCGCATTTTAGCAAATGGTGAAACTCCGCCTCAGGCGTAACGGCTCTATTGGAGACAAAAACCTCTATAAAAAAACATTGGCAGATAGAATATTAGATATTTTCTAAACCCCTCTTAATGGGTTATTCTATTTTTTGCAAAATTATTTGATAAGCCCTAAAACTCAGCTAGTCCAAACACCCCTTAACCACCAAATACCTTTTAATCAAATGTTAAATTTTATTCCAGTCTAAAAATCAATAGGCCCTAAAGAAATTTGGTTTTAAAAATCTAAATTTGGCCCATTGACCTGCTAGATATAAAGCATAATGCATACGGACTCGTAATGTTATCGTAACATGCAATTCGTAAACTCTGTATCGTATTACATGTAACTCACCTTTATAATTCAAACAAAATCAGTAAATATACCAGCAAATTTGTTATGTAGTTGCTAAGGCCAATGGTTCGAAACTACAGAGTACCTGGATGCAAAGTAAAGATTTGCGCATATGATTTATAAACTATGCACTGCCCGATTTCGAGTAGTAGTCATCAGCAAGTACGCCACCTTCATAAGCATTGTCAAATTCTACGACAAAGGACATAACCTGTGAAAAGAAGTTAAAAGTCCAACGGTTAGTCTGAATTGATTGAAATCGCAATTGTCTTAAAAATTAATCCACATGAAGGACACAATGCTGATGCAGAAATCGACGTCTCAAAAATTCTAGAGCACGACTTTTATAAAGTGATCATACCTGTAACGATCAAACCTTCACGCTCATAACGTTGATGCAGCCACCAACATCTTTCTTCTTTCTGTCCTTTCAATGATTTTCAATCTTGTCGATCTTGGTTTTATGACCCCCTTCGATGACAGATTACACTTAGCCTTAGTGTCAAGTTATGTTCAATCAAGTTATGACCCCCTTCGATACTTGTTTTATGTCCCTTACGTGTGATGCAGCCACTAAAATGATGTCATCGATCACCTAAATCAAATGTGACAGTGATGAACACGGTCATATTGCGATCACCGTTACACTTAGCCTTAGTGCCAAGTTATGTTCAAATAAAAACATTAATTTAACAAAAGTATTGACTAAAATGAATAAATGGTATACCTAATTATATGATTAAACATACATGTCAGCGTAACAAGGTTTTTAGCCCGCGCTTCGCTGCGGAGTGTTTTTGTGATTTTTATTTATATTATCTAATCTCCTTACTAGTGCGTGGCTAACCTTTCTTTTTGGTTTTGAACAGAGCAAACGACACCGAGTCAAAAGTAGAGTCGTGTGTGCTTCGCTCCACGAAACTATAACAAAATCTGGAAAATCGCGTACTGATGAGGATTTATCTAGATTAAACCAAAATTATGTCGCTAATAATTGAAATAGCAAGACGAACAATAAAACGAAATATATACAAATTGAAACTTTTGGGTAAAAGCCTGGGGCCATAAAAAGTGCACTTTAAAGGGTTGTGACACGTTCGAAACTACACCTTTTTAAATATATAAATACATATTATAAATTAAATTAGATATTATCAATTTATAATAAGGATAATTCAAAGTTATACACTGATAATATTCCAAGAGGTTTTTAAGAAGATATTTTACTTTTTTTTCAAAAGTACAAAACCCTAAAAAAAAACTTCCCGGGTCTGTTTCCCAACGAGGCAGTGTGTATTTGAGAATCGGAGGAATAAAAAAATTTTTCGTTAATTTGTTCTTTTTTTTCTTTTCTTATTCTTTATTATTTTTTTTTTTGCGTCCCTGATTTATGCTTGAATAATCAAGAGTTTAATTTGATTTTCTATTTCTACGGGAAAAATAATCAAAAGGAAAGCTACACTAAAAAACGAAAAGCAAAACGAAAATTTACAAAAATGTAAACGGGAATTAAAAACGTGACTCGAAAACCTAAAATGTGCAATTTTAACCCTACGAATGAAAATTCAATTTTAAAATGACCTAAATGATAAAAGAAAATTTTTAAAAAAAGAATTATATTTTTTTGATTTTTATTTTATTTAATATGAATTAAAAACAGTTTTAATAAAAAAAATTATTTAAAAATACTAAACTATCTTTTGGAAACATTAAAAAATTAGGAAAAAAGTGCTTTGTGTATGCTAAAATCTAAGAAAAATAAAAGAGAGAAACCAGCTTAAAGGAATAAGCTGGAAATAAGCTAATGAAGGCTGATAGGCTTATTGGGCAAAAAGAGTATAAGAATTAAATGGTGCAAAAACTTAAACAGATGGCCCTATCTAGTGTTGTGGTAGTGAGAGTGTGTGTTGAGGCTTGGTATAAAGGGAGTGGTCACAGGTTCGACCCCTGTGCCTCTCCTATTTTTGAAAACATTTTTTTACTTCTTCTTTTTAAAAACTTGTAAATTAAGCTAAAATAAGCAAATTTAAAAAAAACTTTTTATAAAACTAAAAATTAAGCTCAGAAATAAGCTATAAAGGTGACAGAATGCTTAACTACTAAAGGGGCTTAAATCCTAAACTGTTTGGCTTTTTTTAAGGCCAAATAAGCTAGGGGAAAAGCACATAAACTAAAAATAGACAATAAGCTAGACCTAATAAGATCTGATAAGCAAAAAATAAGCAAGGAAAATAAGCTAAACTGAGCTTAAAATGCAGGATTACCTAAAGGCTTTTAAACTTAAGTTTCTAACTAAAAAGACTAATAAGCTTAAATAAGCTCTAACCTAAGTTAAATTAGCTAAAAAGGCATAAGTCTAACCTAATAAGCAGGACTAAACACAAAATAAGCAATCCTAATAAGCTATAAGCTTAGAATTGCAAATGAGCTTTTGGCTCAAAACTGTTACCAAAACAGCCCTTAGGGGGATTTTTGAGCTTATTTTTAAGCAACTACATGGAACCTTATAAAAAATGACTTGCAAAAACTTAAAGCTTATATTAATAAGCTACCTAAAGCAACAATCAAAATGTATTTTTGAAACATCAATTATCTAAGAAAAAGCTAAATGAAAATGGCAGTTTACACTGTTTTGGTTTTTTAAGTTTTATCTAAAAGACAAAGGGCCTACTAGCAGCCCTAAAAATAAGCATTAAAAATAAGCTGGAAATGGAAAATAAGCACAAACAGATCAAGTCCACCCATAAAAGAGCTTATGCTCAAAAATTTAAAGCCTCAAACAAACTAACACTAGCTTAAACTTGGTCCTAAAAATGCCTAGAAACTGACCCATTGCTTGAAAAACAAAACTGTTTTGACCCATTTCGATTTAGACTACAAAACAGACCTTGTAACTTCAAAACCAGATCATACACTCAAAATGTGACATATTTAAGACACAAAAATACAACTTAAACATGCTAAACTTAAAAATCAAACAATTGCATACCAAACTTAAAGTTTCACCATAGTTTGTTACTTATGCATATAAAAACTTGCAAACTTCTTAAATGAAACTTAAAACTACCTAATACTACTTCCTAAGGTTGAATTAAAGCCTAAATAAGAGGAACTAAGAACCACCAAGTGCCATAGCAATTTTTTACTTGAAATAAAACCTTAAGCCAAACACTCCTTAAGTTTTGAAAAACGAATTTTAAGCTTAAAAGAAGAACACTAAACCTCAAACATGATTCATAAAGCATAAATAAGACTAGACAAGCATAAATTAAGCATATTAAACATAAGTAAACAAGAATTAAACAGATTTAAGCAAGAACATGAAAATTGCATAAAATGGGAAATTGTAAACTTACAAAAGGTCAAAGCTTATGGAATGAACTTAAAGCTTCCAAAACAGATTATAACCAACCTAAAGCTTCCCAAGAAGCACTAAACCAAGGCCATCCATAATTACCTTGCTTCATTGAGATTCTTGGTAGATTTTTATTAATGTAACAGTGACTTAGGAAGTTTTTGTTAGACAGATTTTAAATAGGTTCAACATGGATTTCTAAGCTTATAACAGTCTTCTATAAAGTGACCTTGTATCCAACTTTAAGCTTATGTGCATTAAGAGTGCTGAAAGACAGAAATTTTATA
>BQNB010079978.1:0-2500 GCA_026074375.1 Tanacetum coccineum | reverse complement strand
AATAGATGACAATGTCAAAAATACAGTTGAACTCAAAGTTTGTGAATAACATGTTGCCTGAATGGGGTAGATTTGTTACCGCTGTGAAACTTAACAAAGGCTTAAAGGATTCAAACTTTGATCAACTATATGCTTATTTGAAGTGCAACACGACGGCACCATCGCCATCGAGAGAATAAGATATGTTGGAAACGTCTACACAACAAGACAGTTGTACCCATCTTGCCTTGATGTCAATGTGTCACCTAACAATTATTAGTTTCACAATCTTCAACAATTCCCACCGACCACATATCATCTAACCACCCACTCTGCTGGACACCTCCAATCTTTTTTGTTTTTTCATGACTTGGGGACTTTCTCCCAACTGACAACCTAATCGAGAACCTAACCTAACACACCTTGCCTTACGTCACCCAGACATACAAAAACCTTCCTTCCTCAAAACAGATATCATCTTAGAACTTCATAAAAACTCAAGGAATCAAGCTACAGTACAAGACGGCAGGGTTGTTGTTCAGAATGTTCAGGGTCGACAGAAACAGAGGACAGGGTAATAATGCACGGGGTACATGTGCAGCTGGTTATGGGAGAGCACAGAACAAAGTGGGGAATGCTAATCCAGGTCAAGCTAGGCAGGTTAAGTGCTACAACTGTAACGGGGTAGGCCACATAGTAAGGAATGCCTACCAAGGTCCAAGAACTCGAAATACTTCAAGAAAGATGTTGCTGATGGCGAGCTCAAGAGAATGGGGTAGTCTTGGATGAAGATCAGTTTTGTTCAAGCTGGTGGTCAGGGAAAATGATATTGATGAAGATGTGGCTTGAGCAAACGGTTCAGGACTTAGCTCTCATGATGGATAATGTATTTTCAAATTTGATGATTGTATGCTTACGGATTCTGATCGTTGATGAGGCTACCTCTAGCACAAACTATTGTCTCATGGCAATCTATCATCCATAGATTCCAGTGTTGTGATGAAGCCGGTCGTCTTATGATTATGGGTCAAATTTATCTGAGGGTAACATGACCATGATCACTTTTCAGGATGCTATTTCGTGAACCATCATGAAGAAACGACCCTCTAGGATGCAGGAGGACGATGTACAAACCAAGGCTACGTTGTTAGCTCACATGCTGATTATACGAGTGTTAGATAATATGCTCCATATGTCTGTTATGTAAAGGACAACGCAGTGCCAGTTGTACAAAACAATGCATCTACGGTTCCAAATGATATGTACGTGATGATAGATAATGATTTGCATGAACCCAAAGCCCAATCTGTCTTTAAAGCACCAACATATACAATAGCTGATAATTCATTAAATGCTGAACTTGCAATATACAAGGAACAAGTTGAACTGTATGAAAGACGTGCCAGGTTTGAATTAACAGAAAGAGAACAAAAGATTGATGAGCAACTAAGAATAGTTATATGTGACCGTAATATTAAGGAAGAGAATGAAAAAGAACTCATTCTGTTAAAATTGCAACCTTGCCCCTCTAACCATCCAACATAAACAAGTTAATGGTAGATGAAGTTACCATTCTTTGTTGAAAAGGATTTAAATCAGAAAGAAATAAATACCTTGAAGAATTTTTGGACTTAAAAGCTTTAAAAGATAAGGTCGAGGATAAACTATTCAAACAAGGCCAGTCTATTCAAACAGTTCACATGATGTGTAAACCTAGGTCTTATTATGATGAAGTGAATAAGGTAGCCATTGGCTACAAGAACCCCCTATGTCTACATCGTGCAAGGCAAGTTCAGCCTGCCCTGTATAGTGGTCATGTAATTGTCACACCCAATCATGCACCGGCCGTAGTACGTGACTGTGAGGAGACCCTAGAACAATCTGAAATTTCTAGGAAGAAAATGCATGATAAAATGAAAGCTAATGAATGTGTGGATAATAAGGTCAATATCACACCGCCTAATTACTCGAAAGAGAATTTTTTAGCGACCTTCACACCACAGAAACAACTGACCCCAGAACAAATATTTTGGTCTCAAGATATTGTTAAGATGAAAGCTAAAGCTCTCAAAGAGCAGAACACCAGACCAATAAAAGCGTTGACTGTGTATCCTCCAAATACACCTGCAACGCTTGTCCCTACAGTGCTTCCAACCAAAAGTCAAGTGAAAATCAACATTTTTACACTTAGACAACTTTTTTCTGATTTTGAGAAAACCTATAAAAAAAGAATCACACCAACTGGGGTCACTGAAGGGGAAAGGGGTTTTGAACAAACCAAGACATGTTACCTCACGGAGGTTATTCCATTTTTCAAAACTCTTCAAGAACATTTTGAGGGCATTCAAAAAGCTCTAACAAAAGAAGTTAAAGAAATGAGTGATGCCTTTGATGAGTTGGAAGCTGAACTAGACCAAAGTATTGTTGATAGGAAACATGATGCGATTGAACGGAAAAACCTTCTTCTCGAACATGATAATATAATTGTTGATTGCTTGCTTAAAGAAGTGTTTTATGTTGC
>BQNB010079977.1:0-30077 GCA_026074375.1 Tanacetum coccineum | reverse complement strand
CTAGCTACCTTTACAAACTTTACTTTAAATTTGTTATCCTTTTTTTACTTTGCAAAGTTATTACTTGTGTGATTAAGACGCGCACACAATATGGCATGACCCAATGAACGTTATTCCGCATAACAATAGGATGAGTAGTCTCAAAATTAACTCAATTATACGTAAGAGGTATTGCAAGCCCAGTACAGGGAGAATAACCCAAAAATATTCAAACAAAGACTATTGAAATAAACATATCACAATGTTGAAGCAATAGCAAAATCATAATCAAAAACAAAAAACATTCAAATTGTACAAGTACATTTGACCGCACCCAAAAAGGTCACACATGACCGCGGTACCTAACGGATAAAAGCTGGTAGAAATATTGTATACATACAAAAAGCAGTAACAAAGAGACCACACACGGTCAAGGAAAATTACCTTAGCAAAACAACATGAACAGATAGAGGAGTCATTCCGGAACATCCAACTCTGCGTCATCTACATTGGGGAAAAGGTCAGCATCCTCATTAGCAACATTCCTGTCCGCAGTTGCTTGATCATCTACACCAGTAACCTCATAATCATCTGTAGAAATGGGCGGAATTGTGCTTGCGGAAGCAAAAGTCACATATAGAATCATGGTAGTATCAGGAGCAGCACTAGAAGTACCCTTCGTACCTTCTAAGACAGCAGCGGATAAGGGCTCAGATAAGGGAACAAAGACATCACGAAGAGCTGACACATGATTGGCAATATTTTCTTTAATCTTTTGGACCCGGGAGCTAGAAATATCTACTGAAAGTGATAAGGCAGAAGCACCGACGACACGTTGGTCCAAGAATGATGGATCGAAACCATCAGCTGATTAACATGAGGTTGCGACTCGGTTAAACCTAACATTTCAGCAAGAGTGTCATCCAAACGAAGAAGATTCATTATCGTGTCAACGCTAGCATCTTTGTTGGACTTTAACTCGACAATTAAAGAGAAATTGACACTCTGAAGGCATTGCAAGGCAGATAGATAATCAGCTTCCGCGGATGGGTTATGTGCAGCAACATCGGTCAACTTTCTGCCCTCTGTACCATAAGTAATGCCGGCAGATAGTCCTTCCTACATACCTTTCTCAACGGCCTTGCCAAACGCCGCTCCAAGAACAGACAGATATTCAGTAGAATTCAAACATTTGGCAATGGCAAGTTCCATGTTGTGGGTAAGTAGCCACCGACGCTCGAAAATGGTAGTTAAGAGATGCGGATAGAATTTCTCCTCAAGATGAAGGGCCATCTCAACAAAATTAGCACATAACTTATCAAACTTCTCATTCACCTCCATCATCTTTTCATCTTGGAACTTCTCAAGCTAGTCAATAAAATTCTCATACGCCGTGACTTTTTCTTGAAGTCCGACAGAAGAAGCCTCCAGCTTATGCACCTAAAATTACGAGGAAGTATAAGGATAAGAAAATAGCAGAATACAAAAAAGGGGAGAGAGAACTAAGTGTGGATGTGCATACCTGATCAGCAAGATTGTCATTCTGTAACTTCACAAAGGTAACCAAAGCGTCCAAGTCAGCAGCTTCTTGCTCCCTCACTTTAATTGATGCTTCAAGATCAACCACCTTCACATCCAGAGCATCACGCTCCTTTTCAAGGATGAGGTTATGCCCATTCAAAGCGTTAACCTCATCCCGAAGGGACTTCTCCGTAGCCTTAAAATGGGAAGTCTCAGTACGAAGACGAATAGCTTCCGCAACTTTCGCTTCCTTTAGCAACAACTTAGCCTTCAGACTTTCAATCTCTCCTTCCCTGGCCTTTAATAAATCCGCATGTTCATCAACAATAGTTTTTAACTTCCTCTTCTCTTTGATATTATACTCAACACGCATCCTCACCTCCGCACTCAAAGAAATCTGGCGGGCCGCCCTGACATTGAACTCAGTGAATAGCTGGTCGTGATCCATCTCACGAATAGATGCGAAAAATTTGGGAGGAGTAAATTCATCCACCATCTCGTGACAGACACGACCGTCATCAAGGCGAGACCCATTAGTCATGCTCTATCACGGAACATAAACATTTTGAAGATCAAACTCAGGGTCGATGACGGTGCGAACACCACTAACAAGGAAATCACTCTCGGTGAGATCCGAAAAAACACCAGCATTAGGATCAACCCTACCAGCAGAAGAGGAATCAGCAACAAACACCGAAGGCTTGACAGTTTTTTTCTTAACGACTGTAGCAGGATCAAGGGTCAAGGTAACAGTAGTAGCAGCCGTGATAACTGGAATGGAAGGCCTGACAAAAGAATCAACCTCAGCCTCTGCAATATTAGCACCAGAATGGTGAGAAGAAATTACAAACCTTTATGGAGCATTGATAGTCTGAAGGTTAAGCCTCATCACGGAGTCAATATGATCTCCGCCCTCGCGCTCTAGCGTGGCGGATACAAAAGATGTTACAGAGGGTAAAGTAGGAGTAGGTTCACCCCTAACCTCAGCATTCAATATGGCCTCGATAAGCAACCTTTGAACTGCGGACCTAGACTTACCAGCTACGGAAGGCCCACCCAGGGTTACATGGTCTTCCCTTAATTTCTTAGGAGGACGAGAGGGCCCACCAACGTCAACAGCAGCAGTTTTTCTTTTCCTTTGATGCCTTGGCTGTAACGGAGTTATATCCTCAACGATAGCGTCAGCGGTCTCAGTAAGCAGATGAATATTAGTATCTTGCCCATCCCTACCACCAGCAGAATCTCCTTGTTCCACATGGGTACCACTGCCCCCTCATCAAACAGTTTATCAACACTACCAGCCAACTCACTTTAACCATGGTCGAGCGCAACTGGAAGCAAAGGAACAGTGTGACCAACAGTTATCTCCAGCAACCGTGGCTCATCTTCCTGTCGCTCTCGTTCAATAATCTTAACCTTAGTAGGATCTGGGGTATGAATAAAAGCAAAAATGTCCATATCTGCAAAGTGAAGCAAAGTTAAAAGGGAAAAAAGCAAGCTAAAAACATATAATGTACACACAAAAGAGGACGCTCACCCTCTCCATCCCTGTCCACAAATGAGCGATAAGTTTTCTCATCCAGTGTGTAATGGCGGCTAAGCCCGACCAAGCACAAGAATTCCTCAGGGAACTTCCGGAACGGAGAAGGATGATCAAAAAGAATACAATAATCTTGAGCATTAAAATCAGTGGCCTTTGGAGCGGGATCCCTAGTCACGTTCTTGGCACTATGCCATGGAAAACGCACAGGGCAAGCAAACTCATCAACCCAGAAAAAAAGATCATTCCAATTTTTGAGAGAGTCAAGAGGCTTCATATAGCATACACGGGACTTATCAGAATGCTTAATAAAGGACATCCACCCATTCTTTTTATAACTGACATAAAAATAACATAACAACCCAACAGTTGGTACAATTCTGTAAACGCGACACAAGATTTCAAAATGAGAAACCTTGGTCGCTCTAATAACGGAAAGTTGAGATATATTTATGCGAAAGTATCTAAGTATATCAACAAGGAAAGTGGACAAGGGCAATCTAAAATTGGCAAAGTCAAAAAACCTAGTGTATAATCCAATCTTCCCATCAGGCCTTTTCATGCATTGTGTTACCCCGATCGGGGAGAACTGGGTGACCTTCTTCTGGAATATGGAATTTTTCACAAAAAACGTCAAACGCTCTCTGAGAAAGAGCACACTTAATGTCTGTAATAGTACTCATGACAGAAAGAAAGGTCCAAAAACTTAACCTGCAAAAGTTCTTCGAAACACGATAAGTGTAGATGATTAAAGCTCAAAAGTTTTTAACAATGGCGATTATAGTTAGAGAAGATGAAAAAGGAAACTGTGAAAAACACACTGAGTATTTTTACCCTCGGTATAGTAAATACAAGGGTTTTTTAGATGCTCCCACGTGGCTATGACCTTCGAATTGATGGTCAGGATTAAAGGTAAAAGGTAGTGATGATAGTTAAGCAGTTGGACTAACCAGTCAAATCAGTCAGGATACGAAAGGCCACAAACAGACCACGTCTTACCAACCAAAACAAGGAAACGTTGCGGAAGCACATGCGAAAACGAAAGAATAAGAAAGCACAGAAAGATAATGAAACCTGAGTCCAGCAATACCTACCGCACGCAACAACATCGCGCGCAATAGACATACTGGACTGAGGGGACTTGATGACGTATAATTTGTTTACCAGGCCTCCGGGCCTGAACCATATTATCACAATGGGCACCAGGCCCAATCAAGCAAATAGAAGCAACTAAAATATGATGGGCCAAAACTAAGCCCAATCCCGTATTGGCACGACCCCAAAGAAGCAAGACGGACATGACAAGCCTTCCGCGGAAGGTAATTAGCATCCGCAAGACACGATTTATTGCGGACCCTTGCCAGATAAGGGACCCACTTTAGCCCACTAATAGAAATAAGCGAAATACTAGGAAAACCTAATATTTGGCTCACCTATAAATAGGGGTACCCTAACACCCCACAAGGTACGATTCTTTAACCACATTTCACACACATATACTCTGACATTCTCTGACAAATATGTTTACTTACTCTCACGCCGGAGTCTAATTATGGGGTCTGTCCACACGGTAAGACTAACGGTTTACCTTTCATTATGCAGGGAATCATCTCAGTACTTGATTTAGTACAAGATCCCATCTTTGGGCCTGGCCTAAACAACCCTCAGATCCATCCAATTAACCCGTTACATATTTTGTACTAACATAAACCATGTACCTACTGGGTTCAAGCAATCATAAAAGATCAACAGGCTTGTGTGAGGGTTGTTATAGGGGTTCAAGTCCGTATATATGAAGGTCCAAAACAGTAGCATATTAAAGAAGCGAAATTGTTAAATTATACCTAGAGACTATGACACATCATTATCACCTCATCGCCCTGTCAATGATGTCTCATCGATAACATGTCATGCATCATATACAAATGAAAATAAAATTTAAAAATAAAGATAAGAACAACATATTATTTATAAATAAACATAATCGATAACAATTTGATTTGAAAACAAAATCATCCAATAAATATAAAAAGATAATGCTGTAACATAAAAATACAAAATTAACACACAATATTTACCAAAAATTAAAGATAACCTCTGAAAATACAACCTACAAGATAATGCTGTAACAATCTTAATACTTATCAACTCAAAACTTTCGACAACATTTATCTATAAATAGGTCATCAAGAATACGTATAATTCTCGAAAACATTCATAAGAGATGCTATAAAGTACAGGGGGCTCGCAAGCATGTCATCTAAAATGAAACCTTTTCATGATTTTAAATATCGTATTTTAGCAGCAAGAGTGATTTGTTAGCCTTTGATTAGGTGTTATGATATTTCATTCTTGAAACTAAAATGTGATATATATAAACTATATAGTAATTGTTATTGAAAACTGTTAATGATATTTATCAATTACTATAATAGTTTAAGGTAAATGTTCTGCGATCACATAGTACTCACTATACGCAGTTTATGTTCATGTATATGGAGAACACAAAGTTTTCTTTATTTCAATATTTGCTACTTCATATTAAGGCCAACTTATGGTTTGGGTGGATTTGAGATTTATAGAGTACAAAATCACTAATGGAGTTGTCAAGGAGGAATATATTATCTACTCAATAAAAATAAGATGGGTGACACGTCAAACCTTAAGCCTACCCTTTAGTCTATTGCGTAGCATGGAGGTCACACATCGCCCTTTTGCAAGGCCTTAGCGCCGCTAACGCGTGCCTTTTAGAAAAGCTACATGCAATACAAAAGACATAAACAAATAACGTATTATGTAAAATACAATTACGTACAAAATGGTCCAAAACTAGCCCGCCCATTGGGCGGGTTAGAGGACTAGTTACAAGAATACAATTGGTATGATAGATAATTGTAGCATCAACCACGTCTTACTTTAGTTTCAAATGGGAGAAAGACTTTGTTTCGGAAGGATGTCTGGTGCAAAGAGGGTGATCATCTTCCCTTGTTTATTTGCACTTGAAATGGATGAGGACCGTAAGCGGTTTGACCGACAAGCGTATTTTGATTTTCTCGGTGGGTGTTTGAAGCTGGAAAATCGCTCCACGGGAAAGACCTTTGGATGGTTTATCTAACCTTATTTATTTTATTTTACCGAAAACAAGACTTATTTCCTTTATCCATAACTATTCTTTTTTCACAATAACATGGGGATATTAAGTGTTCAAACTTAAGAGAGAAAAAGTTAGAACACATCTCGAAAGACCTTGACCTCATGGCTTAAAGTAGTGACAATCTCTTGATAAAATCTTGTACTACAATCTCTTAAAAAAATAATGAAATTGAAACCCGTTAGAAGCTTGTAAACCACAATCTCTTGGGGAGGTTTAATCGAAAACAATCCCGTGACTTAAACTTGCACTAAAAATTGACTAGACTCCAAATCCAAGCACGTGTACACATCGTATACATTATGCTCAAGCAAGTAATTCTCACGAGAGAACCCACCAACTCGACTCTTGAAGTCAAATAAGTACACAATATTGCAAAAACTTCAAACCAACTAAGTGACCATAGTTTTTCAATCTCGTGAAGCATATGTGATCTCGTGAAATAACTTGTAGCTGATGTCTTAATATAAATCTCATCTCGTGACGTATAAAAACTATACCATAATGCAATCCAAAAAATAATGACAAAAATCAGCAAAAAGCCTAAAACAACATTGTACCACTAACATAAATTCAGCCCAATCATAAACTAGTAGCTCCAAATTTTTACGGCCCATGAGAAAATAAGCCCTCAATTACATTTTGATAGCAGCCCATTACTATTAGTATATAACAGTACTAACCTTAAAATTCTTAACACCTCTTTTCTCTTTCTTTTTAAGACAAAATCTGTGAGTTGTATTTGGAACAGCCGCCATGGATTTTGGCCGTGTATGGCATGTGCCATGGCGATTATCTTTTAATCTTTGTTGAAATAGGTGGTCTCGGAAGTATAACCTAAAAGGTATGATCGTTATAACCTAATTTATATACCCATTAATTATTTTTTTATATATCGTTTATTATCGTTATTATTAGCTTTTATTGTTTATTTAGCATTAATTTGTATCGATTTATTAATAAATTAGGTTTAAATTGATTAGATGTTTAAGTTAATACTTTTTTTGTTAATTTGATTGAATTGAATGAAATTGACGGAGTTTAGGTTTCGGTGCACTCGATTAATTGTCGCGTCAAGTTCGGTTCTAATTAGCTCAAGCGCGACTAGTTTTGTGTTATTTTTTTTGACAGTTTAGGTTAAAATCGATAGAAATTGACGGAGTTTAGGTTCTGGTGCGTTCGTTTAATTGCCGTGTTAAGTTCGGTTCTAATTATTAGCTCAAGCGTGACTCGTGGTTTTGTGTTAGTTTTTCGTCAGTTTAGGTTAAAATCGATAGAAATTGACGGAGTTTAGGTTCTGGTGCGTTCGTTTAATTGCCGTGTTAAGTGCGGTTCTAATTATTAGCTCAAGCGTGACTCGTGGTTTTGTGTTAGTTTTTCGACAGTTTAGGTTAAAATCGATAGAAATTGGCGGAGTTTAGGTTCTGGTGCGCTCCTTTAATTGCCGTGTTAAGTTCGGTTCTAATTATTAGCGCAAGCGTGACTCATGGTTTTGTGTTAGTTTTTTGACCGTTTAGGTTAAAATCGATAGAATATGACCGGGTTTAAGTCCGGTTTTGGTTACAATTGGTCGATTGGTCGATTGTTGATATTAGCTATTATTGTGTTATGTTTGCTGTTTATTAACGCTTCTGTCAGTTGATTTGTAATAGTCCGATGATAGATTAGGTTAGAATCAGTTTTGTATGTATTTTAAAACATATCAACTATATGATTTTAAGAGTAATAATAATATAGTAAACCAGTTAATTGTTATTTTGTAATTGATGATGTACTTATTGTAATTTTTGGTCACTTTTTCTTCTAGTGTCTACTCCATCCATGGGTAGGAATAAAAAGAAGACGACGCCCGAGAAGAAGACGCCGCCCGAGAAGAAAATGAAGACGCCAGAGAAGAAGACGGTTAGCCAGGGTAGGAAGAAGGAGGTCAGTGACACAAACACCCTAAAACCGATGCAATTGTGTGTTCAAACGATAAATGTGTGCTAAAATATGGGTTCTCTTGCTTGAAGAATAAGTACGAGGAAACAGTTTCCAAGAAGAATTTTTCTACATGGACATGCCCGAGATGCAGGAAAATTTGCAAATGCTCAGAGTGTGTGAGAGTGTGTGAAAGTTTTGCCTCTTTAGGTACACTAAATTTCATTTGTAGTTGGTTCAAACACAGAACAAAAATCAGTCGGTCTCTATCAACATTCTCATATCAGTTGTTTTTTTATAGGTTAGTTGTTGTTAGAGCTGTTTGTAGATTAATTTGTAATGAGATGATGTAACTAACACAAGCTCCATCGTTTAAAGTAAACTGTAAATGCTTTGTAAAACCTAGCAATGGGGTGTTTGTGATCGCTTAGTTGCTGGTTAGATTTTATTTGTATGTTAGTTTGTAACAAAACACAAGCTCAATCATGTCTCTTTTGAAAAACACACTGGCCTTATCAAAATCAGGATAGTTTAGCTCATTGGATCAACTTGTGTCATCAATTTTTCTTCCTCTTCTTCTGAATTTGAATGTGCAGGGTACCATTTATGCTAACATGTGACAATTTGTATAAAATGGTTTCAGAAGGATAAAAGAGCTAGCGGCCCAGAATTTGTCTCTGAAAAAGAAGAATGAAGAGTTAAACGTCAAAGTCTTGTCATTAGAAAAAGAAAAAGAGTTCTATAGAGAGATGATTCTAACCGCTAACAAAAAGTTGGAGCGTTTAGAGAAACAGGACTGGGGTAAAGTGCAACGGCTTATTTATGACCTTGAAAGATCAAAACAGGTACACTTTTATCATGTCTATTTTAAAGTACTAGTTAAAAACCTACCTTTCCCTATTCTCCCCATACCCTGCCCTGGCGAGAATGCAGGATTGGGTATGGTAGTGGTTGTTGGTGTTGTCTCATTGCAATATATTATAAGTTTAAGGGTGAGGAGCAGGATAGGGAAAGCTTGAGGCTTGAGAACGAAGAAAAAAGAAAGAGGGATCTTGAGAGGGAGGCTGCACGCGCTCTACAGAAGGTATATTATCGGATTTATATCTAACCTCGTTCAAAATGGTTTCAGAATTGTTTAACAATACATATATCATGCGGTTGATTTCATATGTGTATTAGTTGAAGTTTCTAATAAAAATGTTTAGCTTCGATAACATGTTCATGTCCAAGACAACATTTTTGTATTTTTAAGGGATTATGTATCGGGAGGCCACCCAACTATTAAACTTTTTACTTTTAGGCCACCCGTTTATCAAAACTTACTTATAGGCCACCCATTTATCAAAACTTACTTATAGGCCACCCATTTATGGAAACTTACTTATAGGTTATGGGTTTGCTTCCGTTTATATCGATTTCGGATAGTTTTAGCTCAAAACTCTTTGAAACAACGAGAATAAAGCTAAATGTAACAGATTAAAACAACACAAGTGAGTAATGTAATTTAAAATATCAGCTTTAACCGTTATTCATGTGCAACTTTAGTTAGTTGAAAGTGAATTAAGATATATAACTATTATTTAAGGTTTAAATTTTAATTTTATTGTTTTGGTGTGTTAACAAGCTCCTTTAAAAAAATAGACGGCGTATGAGGAAAAAGTCCGTGATTTACAGAATAAACTTGACGAGGCCGAAAAATTGAGAAAGGAACTCCATAACAAAATAGTGGAGCTTAAAGGAAATATACGAGTGTTTGTTCGAGTAAGGCCCATGCTTCCTTATGATGGTGATATAGAATCCGCGCTCTCGTATCCCATGTCCCTTGAGCTTGCAGGACGAGGGATTGAAGTAATTGAAAGTGGTATGGTTCTATCTCTTTATGAAATAATTGAATTAATAGAATCCGCGGTCTCACATGTTGGAACTCTGCAGGCCAAAAGACGTGTTTTGCTTTTGACAAGGTGTTTGATCACCATGCTTCACAAGAAGATGTTTTCACTGAAATATCAGAGCTAGTTCAGTGCGCGCTTGATGGGCATAAGGTAGTTATTTTTTTGCCTTTATTTTAGAATTTAGGTTTAATAACATACATTGTTGCTGTTTTTCTATTATGACAATTAGTTTTCGTATTCTTGAAGTTGGTTTGTGATGTGAAATCCAATATGTTTTCCAGTTTTGTAATCTATAAAATGAACTTAAATATGTTTATTTATATTTGCAGGTTTGCATATTCGCATATGGTCAAACCGGTTCTGGGAAAAGTTATACTATGATTGGTAGGCCGAACCCTCCTCTTCAAAAGGGGTTGATTCCACGTTCTCTGGAACAAAATTTTCAAACAAGCCAGGCCCTTGCCGCTCAAGGCTGGAAATAGAAGATGCAAGTATGATCTATTCCTTTGATACCTTCTTCTTTCTACTGGCCCAATACATATTTAGTCATTGTTTTTTTTAATTTTCAGGCTTCTATGCTAGAAATTTACAGTGAAAACATTCAAGATCTGTTGGCATCAAAAGAAGGAAGGAAGCAGCAACCGCAATATAAGATCAGTCATGATGCAGAAGGAAACACATATTTTTTCGGATATTACCATTGTTGATGTATGCGGCATAGGACAAGTTTCACATCTTCAACCCACAACAGGTATATAGTTTTTCAAATGACTCTCTAAAGTATCCTAAATGTTGGTGACAGAGATAATTAGCTGTTAAAGTGATAATAAGTAGACATGTGTTACATATGATTGCAATAACCAAGCTGTTAAAGTGATAATAAGTAGACATGTGTTAAAATGTTGTTGGTAAAAGCTTGTTCTTGGTTCCAGTTTCCCTTGGGTGCTGGTTTAGTCTGGTGTTGTCTTGTTTTTGTCAGGGTGAACACCCTAACCCCCATGGGTCAGAAAGGGTGTGTCCTGGTTGAAATTGCCGAATCAAGTTGGGTTGACCAAAAACACCTTTTTTTTTCCTTCTAAATATTACTTTAGAATAGTAGCTAGTAAGCTGATGTGATTACGAAAGGTTCTTTATTATAATATCAATCCATTTTTTCTAAATCAAATGATTAAGGAAGTTTACACATTAACTTTTTTCTTTCATCTGTAATCTGTTTTACCTTTAGAGATAAATCATAAATCAAATTACCATAGTTACCAAATATATGCATCTTGTATGAGTATAAATTACATGGAGATCATACGGTATATTTCGGAATGATGGGCAACTTCCTTGATCTGTGCTTGTTTGTTTCTATTGATGGTATTGTTACAACTTCACAGGATGATGCTGCATATCGTCGTCAAAATTATCAACAAACTCCAAGCTATCAATAAACACCTAGTCCGCCTCCAGTTAGAAGGAGGAATGCTCACCTATACCAGCAGGCCCCTAGCTTGGGGTCTTAGTTATATCCTGTGAGTATCTTTAACTATTCTTTATATGATTGTTCTTTATATAGTGACAAAAAGTTTGACCCTACTTATGAGTTATGAATAGGTCAATTTAGGTTATAATTCATGTCACAAGGGTCCAATGGGTAAATTTACGAAAAATAGGCTTGGTGGGAAAGGTGTCAAATGGGTTGAAAAGTGCCAAAAGTGTATTGTAATGTGTAAAACCTCTAATATTATATCATTATCGAAAAAAATTCAATATTTTTACTTTTATTTGACACGCTAATTACTTATCGAAAGTTCAGTAACTCCCAATATTATATCACTGGTGGCCCATTTTTAAACCTCTAGTAGTAATTTTTAGGAATTTGCTGCTAAAATAGTATTGTGTACTGTACTATGATAGTCTCAGGTGTATGGTAATGCTAGTTTCCAAGTTGGACAACCAGTGTCGGGCTCACTCCCCCCTGTTCCATCTCCAATGGTTCCCACTCCCAGGCCGAAGATGTCACAGGATGTAGGGCCTACACCACAGATGAGGGGATTCATGCCTACGAGGACTGGAAAGAACTACATCGGTCAAACTCAACCACCCAGTCCTACACCAGCTGCACCACCTGCTCCTGCACCAACAGTACAGACAGCCGATGTATCCAATGTGCCTGGTAATCTCATCTAAGGTTTTCTACCAGAAGTATTGAATGTTAAACACCATACCTAACGTTATGGACCTGACCATTTTTTTAAACAATTACACTAATGAGTCAAGTAATCGAGTCTATATGTGGCTGGAGTTGACTTTTTGGTTGTCAATACAGACTATTCTCACGACAAGTGATTGGGACGAGTGCAGCTTCTGGTTAGCAACACTGAAACGAATGATCAAGATTAGGCAGACAGCACGATGAATTTAGATAAACCTCCATCTCTCTTCTTTGTACACAAGACGTGAATCCTTTCTCCTTTGGATTTTTAAAAGCAGGTATAGAAAGTCAGACAAATAAGATGATATTTGAGAATTTAACTTTTGTTGATTGCATTTTTACATGAGGAAATATGTTACACATGATCTGCATATAGCTGGTAAGCTATATGTATTTTTGATAGGAAAGAGAAGTGATTCACTATAAGAAAATAGAAGTGTACTTGACAAAATATTTCACAATGGGTAAGCGAGGAACTGCTCGTATTTCGGTTTTGATTTCATGTAGAGTTCCATGTTACATCCTCATGCTTATATGACAAACTCGTACAAACACTCGTAATCCTCGTGCTTATGTTGCATCATCCGGGCATGAATATAACAGTTGCGCTATTTTAAATGCAAGGTGCAATTAAGAGACGCTAACATGCTTTTATAAGTTTACGAGACATTCACATATATTGGTTGAGCTCTGTAGAAGGCTATCATATAAATACTACCGAATAGCAACAGTTTAAGCATTTGGAGTAGTTTTAATGTTAAAGTGGCATCACATGTTGCTAGCTAAACGATAATTACAGCTAAAGGTTTATGTTTGTTCGACTTTATATGTTAAATTAAATAACTTGGCCGATCGTTGCTGGAAGATGAGCCGTCTCTTCCTTCACTCAAGAGTTCTGCACCAATATCTTGGTCCTTGCCAGCTACTTGTTCTTTGGCCGTCGAATCATCAGCATCAACCTCGGCTTTAGAAGGCGAGGTGTCTGTCTCCTCCTTGAAGGTTTGTGCAGCAGCTTCTTGTTCTTGTTTCTGTTCACCAACTTCTTGTTCTTGTGTCTGTTCACCAACTTCTGTGCTTGTCGGATCATCAGCTGCTTTACAAAGCGTCGTTTTGTTGTCCTCCCTGGAGGTTTCTAGATGAACTTCTTGTTCTTGTGTTTGTTCACCAACTTCTGTACTAGTCGAATGAATCATTCTCAACAAACAGAATGGGATTTTCACAATGATCTTAAATAAATGTAAACATGTTCATCACAATGTATATGCAATCTTTGGAATTGGAATATGTACTTCATTTCTACCAAGATACAAATGCACCAAATAGTGAGTTTGCCTGAATAATTTGTGTAGCAAATGCTCCAAGTTTGTAACATCTCTCTCTAAAAATAGATCAACCCAATGGCTTTCAATGTTGCATGCCAATAGATGAGGGGAATACAACTTTCACGTGTAGGCAAAAAAAAAAACCAAAAGCATGTCGTGGCAGCAAAACCAATGTTCTGAAACCCGGGTTGACCCGGCTGGTTGAACCGCGAACCGGCTGGGACTCTAGGCCGGATGTGATCTGGTTTTTGCTTGTTTGGGAACAGGATTAAACCGCCGGTTTTTCGTTGACCCGGTTTGATAAAACAGGCTGCGTCATGACTATTTTTTATAAAAAAATCTAACAAAAACCTTTTTTTTACATAAATCTTAATTTACAAGTTGAAGTGCTGATGATTAATTTTAGTTAGAGTAAAGTTAAAAATAACTTAAAAAAACAACTAATATTGTCTTCTTATAATCTAATATAACTTGGAATCATAAGTCGATTGTTTTTGCAAATCTATGATATAATTAATATAATAGATAATTAAAAGATATATAATAGTTTCATAATTTAAAATCAATATAATTATAATTTATTTATTTTTTAAATATATATGAGAATCTAAAAGTTTGAAAAAAATATTAATGTAATTACAAAAGTTTAATACAAAACATTCATGTAATTGCAAAATTGAATTTTTTTAATACATGTAATTCTCTCATCTAAAAACTCCTTTCACAAGCACAAAAAATCACCAAATCTCATATTGTAAAAATTATCAATGTTTCCCCCCCCTCGACCATATCTTTGTGACTCCGCCCCCTTGTAAGGGGTATCCTATGACCGTTTCCAACTCTTGTCTTCCATGGGCACCCCAAATGTGACGTTTGAACCCTTGTAAGGAGGACAAGTGCCTTGCCACTAGGCCATTTGATGGTCGTTAAGTCACAAATATTGTGTAATGACATATGCCAAAAACACAACTATCCGCAGCCAAAATAAAACACCCTATACGGACTAATACCGCTTATCATAAAGCTGAAACAACTACATCAACTCTTACACCAACCCATGGACTACATTTCCCTCACACTATTGCAAACATTGATGGGCTACTTGACTATAATCTCTTGCCTTTCATACTTTTACCAGAAAATGTTAGCAACTATCACAACATAAACATGTAAATAGACCACCTGCTGATACTTTTGCCAAATGCGTTTTTGTCTTCATCACTTGTTGTTCATACTTGGTTGTTTCATATATGCGAAAATGCTTGCAACTACTACAACCTACACATGTGATGGACTTTTTATTAATTCCCACCTTTATGTTCAGGATTGGGATTAAGCCTGCACGAGGACGCATTACAATGATGCCAATAGGTACTCCAAGAGTCCCGTATAGAGTTCCAGGTAAAGGAACCTGGCAATGGGTTGATTTGTGGAACACCCGTGTAAGTTGCTAATAACTTTCTACAATCATTCATATACATGTTTAGGTTCTGATATTCATAATCAACTTTGGTGCAGTATCATGAGCGTGTTATCTTTATTGGCCAAAATATAGATGAAGAATTCAGTAACCATATACTGGCAACTATGTTGTACCTTGACACTGTTGACAATTCCTACATTAACGGCCCCGGTGGAGATGTGAGACCTTTGAAAAATAACAAAATTTCATAAATTTTAAGTTTTGATATGTTCCTAATGCAACTTACTCATCTATGACACGATGCAAAGCTTGACCACTGTGTCGGTTATGCCTATAATCTTGCTGGCTTTCTTCTTGCAGCAGGTGAAAAGGTAATGCATCTTTTTTTTAAACCCAATATACAGAACATCGTGAAGAAAATATCAACTGATTGTGGGTATTCACGGTTATAGTTCGTAATGTGTTTTGATCTTTGTTTTCCATTATATTGAAATTTTGAAGGGTCAACGATTTGCAATGCCTCTTTCAAGAATCGCTTTAGAGTCACCAACTAGAGCAGCTTGTGGTCAGGTCTGAACAGTTTAATCTTTACGAGAATAGCTTACAGTTATTGGATACTTTATATGTCTAATATACGCTTTTGTCCTTTGTTGTACAGGCGATGATATTCAAAATGAGGTGAACGAGCTTTTAAGAATTAGAGATTATCTATTCAAGGAGTTGGCGCAGAAGACGGATCAACCTGTGGAACAGGTATAGCATAAAATCCTTTCGCTAAGATATTCTTATTTCTTAGTTGGTGTTTCGTTCTTGGATGTATGTTTTGGAAAACTGTTTATGTAATATTGGAATAATCAGCTGGTTGAATGTCATAAACTGATGTAGAGTAAAATAAAGACAAGATAACAAATTGGATATGTTGATTCTATGAATACCCAGAAACAATTCTTCCAACAATCGTTGATTCGATTGAATACCGATTATTAGGGTAAAACTTCTTGCCAAACATCGGCCAATGGTTTATTTTGATAAAAACTGATGACTATCAGGCTAGGGTTACAGCAGATTGTTTAAATAGGCTCACAAAACTGAAACGGACCTAAAAAGACAGATGGGCCGTGAACTAGTACAAAAACAAGTCCAACAAAAATTTAAAAAAAACAAAAAAATGTAAATAAGTCATAGTAAATGAGGGTTTTGGGCTTCGAAAAATCCCTAACCAGACAAAGTGTGCTTACAGCGGCGTCCGCCTCGTCTTTCTCTTCGATTTGACTGGTTACGGGCCTTCTAACTCTTACCGGAGCCCAAGTTATGCCCATTTTAGTAAACCTTTTTTTCTCACACGATCTTGAGCCTCTAGAAAAAAGTCAGCCCATTCTTCAATACTTGGGTTTACATCATTCCCTCCTGGGTAGACAAAATTCGTCCTTGAATTTCCAACACTATCTTCATCAGAAGAATCACCATGATAAGGCAATAGATGCTTCCCATTAAAAACATCTGAACATCGGATATGGCTTGGCAATTTCAGACGGTAAGCATTAGAATTAATCTTCTCCACAATCTCCAGCGGGCCAATCTTCTTAGCAGACAACTTGTTATACTCTCTAACAGGAAAACGATCCTTAGTCAAAACAGCCCATACAAAGTCACCCTCTTCAAAATCAACATGTCTCCGCTTGTGATCCGCATCTTGTTTGTACTTGGAATTGGCACGAACCAAATTTTCATGAACAGCTTTATGAACATCATGTAACCCTGCAACAAAATCCTGCACTTTCTTGAGAACAGAACTAGAAATACGAGGAGTCATTAAATCCAGAGGATCACGTGGTTGAGCAGAATAAACCACCTGGAATGGACTAAACCCAGTGCTTCGATTAACAACATGATTATGAGCAAACTCAGCTTGACACAACTTTTGATCCCATGCCTTCACATGATCACCCACCAAACACCTCAACAGATTACCAAAGGACCTGTTAACAACTTCAGTTTGCCCATCAGTTTGAGGATGATAAGCACTACTAAAATTGAGTTGTGTATTCACCATCTTCCACAAACTACGCCAAAAATGACTCAGAAACCTAGTGTCCTGATCAGAAACAATAGAGGAAGGTAAACCATGTAAACGGTATACATCCCTAAAGAACAGCTGGGCCACATTAACTGCATATGTTGTCTTCTTGCAAGGGATAAAGTGCACCATTTTAGAGAAACGATCAACAACAACGAATATTGAATCATTACCCCTTTGAGTACGAGGTAGCCCCAACACAAAATCCATGCTAATATCAACCCATGGCTGCAAAGGAACATGCAAAGGCATATAGAGACCTGCATTAGTAGCCGTACCCTTCGAGACCTGGCACACACGACACCTCTTGACATAACGATCCACCTCTTTCCTCATAGTGGGCCAGAAATAAGAAGCTTGCACCAATTGCAAAGTGAGATCAAGACCAACATGCCCCTCGTCATGTAATTCCTTAATAATTTGCAAGCGAAGACTTGAATCAGGAATACATAGTTGATTCCCTTTGAAAAGGAACCCATCATGCAGAAAGAAATCTGGCTTCTCCCCAGCCTGCACACCTTGCAAAACAACTGAAAAATATGGGTCCACAGTCACCATGTCACGAATGACATCGAGTCCTGGAACATCAACCTGCATTGTTACAAGCAAACCACTCCTCCTGCTTAAGGCATCAGCAGCTCGATTGGCAACACTAGTTTTGTGTTTCACCACAAAAGTAAACTTCTCAAGAAATGCCAACCAACGCCCATGCTTATGGGATACCTTATCTTGAGTACGAATATGCCTTAAGGAATCATGATCAGTGAACAAAACAAACTCCTTATGAAACAAGTAATGGCGCTAATGCTTCACAGCTTGGACCACTGCATAAAACTCCAAGTCATAAGTAGTGTACCTAGACTTCGGCTCTGTCAACTTCTCACTAAAATAGGCAACAGGTCGCCCACCTTGACTAAGAACCCCACCAATAGCAACCTTTGAGGCATCAGTATGAAGCTCAAAAACCTTAGAAAAGTCAGGCAATATCAAGATTGGTGCTGTAGTAAGCTTTTCTTTGACAACCTGAAAAGCCAACTCTGCTTCCTTCGTCCAAACAAATGACTTTCCCTTCATGCAATCTGTCAAAGGGGCCATAATGGAACTAAAATTAGGAATAAATCGCCTATAGAAAGAAGCAAGACCATGAAAACTTCGAACTTCAGTAATGGTAGTTGGAGTTGGCCACTCTTGAACAGCTGCTACTTTAGACTCATCCACCTGTATGCCATCACCAGAAACAACATACCCCAAAAACAAAACTTTAGGGGTCATGAACACACACTTCTTTGTGGCTGCATAAAAACTATCCTTCCGAAGCAAGGTCAAGACCTGCCTCACATGGGTGACATGCTCATTAAAAGAAGCACTATAAATAAGAATATCGTCAAAGTAAACAACCACAAACTTGCCAATAAAAGGCCTGAACAATTGATTCATCACACGCATAAATGTACTTGGTGCGTTTGATAAACCAAAAGGCATCACCAACCACTCATACAATCCTTCACGCGTCTTGAAAGCGGTCTTCCATTCATCACCAGGTCTAAGATGAATCTGGTAATACCCACTCTTCAAATCTAGCTTCGTAAAAATAGTAGCACCACTAATCTGGTTAAGCAAATCGTCAAGGCGAGGAATGGGAAACCTGTACCTCACATTAATCTTGTTGATGGCTTGACTATCAACACACATACGCCATGTACCATCCTTCTTGGGAGTCAATAGGGCAGGAACAGCACACGGGCTCATGCTCTCATGAACGTGACCCTTAGAAACCAACTCCTCAACCTGCCTACGCAACTCCTCATGCTCTCCCGGGCTTATCCTGTAATGTAGCCTGTTAGACAATTGTGATCCAAGATCTAAATCAATATGATGTTGGATGTCACGTAATTGTGGCAATCCATCAGGTAACTCAACAGGGAAAACATCTAAAAATTCCTCAAGTAAAGGAATCATGGCTTCAGGAATTTTACTACCTTCAGCAACGTCCTTCCCTATTAGCACAAAAATATCGTCTCCCATCTTCAACTCGTCTTCAAACTATGAAAGTGTTAGTAAACTACCAGTGGGTTTACTAATTACTTCATTGGGTTTATTGGGCATCAAAGTAATCTTCACTCCCCCAAATAGGAAACTATAAGTATTAGTTCTCCCAATGTGAGTTATATCACGATCATACTCCCAAGGTTTACCCAACAACAAGTGACAAGCATCCATGGGCACCACATCACACCAAACATTATCCTTATAAGTGTTTCCCACAGAAAATGGAACATGGCCACGCTTAGAAACCGTCACCTCGCCGCCTTTATTAAGCCACTGTAACTTATAAGGTTTGGGATGATTTTCAGTCTTCAATCCTAGCTTTTGGACTGCTTCTGCATCTATCAAATTATCACAACTACCAGAATCACAAACAAAAATGCAAACCTTACCCAAAATAGTGCAAGTCGACTGAAAGATCTTATGCTTGAGCCAATCATCTCCATCAGTTTTGGGTGTTAAGCAAGAGCGCCTTACCACCAAATTCACCCCCACATCTCCAGACACATACTCCTCTTCACACTCTAAGTTATGCCCATTTTAGTAAACCCCTTTCTCACACGATCCTGGGCCTCTAAAAACAAGTCAGCCCGTTCTTCAATACTTGGGTTTACATCATAAACTTTGGATTCTTATTGGTAAATACTCATATGTGTAGGTTCACAAGGACTTAAGTCGAATTAAGCGGTTCAATACTCAGGAAGCTTTGGATTACGGACTCGTTGACCGTATCATTAGGCCTCCCTGTATAAAGGCTGATGCTCCAAGGAAAGAGGCTGGTACAGGTCTCGGTTAACATACTTGTCATTGTTTCAATACAGAAAATGTTACGCTTTTTTGTGGTATTTAAGACCCATTGTTTGCTTCTGTTTAGAATGTGTCAACAAGAAAAGTATTACAACTGTCAACACGTTTATTCAAGCATAAATAGAACATTAAGGTTCTTTGTTACGTATTTATTACACCGTATAACTGACTATGATGTGTACAATTATACATATCACCTAACTTAGCGATAAAAGTGAACGGAACAAGGAACATCACTGAGAGCCAACCGTCTGTTACCACGATCATCTACAAATATTCCTACCTCCTTGCATAAAACCTTACAGAAGTTGCATACAGTAGGGCAGAAAACAAACTTATAACCATCTTCGGTTTTCTCGAATCTCGACCTTAAACCAATTATCAAATGTCTCTCTTCCCGGATTTCCTTGCACATCTCCCACTGTCACAAAATACTGATGATGATGAGATTGTAATTCCCAGAAAATCTCAAAAGAAGCCTCCGACCGCGCTAGCAGGGCTATTTTTAAACAAGGGCACAAAACATCACGTATCAGCGAACGAAGTCAAGGCTAAACTCATTCATAGCAAAGATGCGGATATCGTGAAGCAGGCTTACGCTCTTTTTGCTTTAGGAACTATAATATGTGCTACACGCAGGTACTTGGCTCCGTATTATCTGCGGTACGTGCGTGATGTGAGCGCCTTTAAGAAGAAGCAATGGGCGGCGCATGCTATATATTGTTTAGTGGAGGGCATTGACAAGTACAAGAAGGCGAAGGGATCTACACGCCATTCTCTAAGGTGGATGTACCATATTTTTGCAGGCTTTAATTTGTACGTTTCTATTAGAACAAGTGTAGAGAGCCATTGTTTAGCACAGTGAATAAACTATCTATTTTGGTTAAAATAAAGAATGAAAAATTGCATAAAAAAGAATCATATGTTGTAAACTATCTATTTTGGTTAAAATAATGAATGAAAAATTGCATAAAAAATAATCATATGTTGTTAAATATAGAGTTAGTGTTTACTGTAATATTTTTTACCATAATCTTTCCGTAAATAGAGGTAGTGTATAATAGAAATTATTTTTATTTATTTTAATGTAGCTCTATGTCATGAAGAAGATGCGTGTTACCATACTGAAAGGAAAGCTACCGGTAAGCATGGCGAGCCTGATTCGGGAGCGCCTCACGATACGTAATGAGGTTAGTGAAAGTGAGATGTAAACTTTATACTTGTTTTCATATATGTAACTTTGGATACTAGGTATGCATATCAAAATAAACATCTAGGTTATAAACTAATAGGTAAACATGGTCCAAAAATGGTAAAACTGATTTGCAGACTTGCAAACTTTCTTTTACCAGTTGACATGGGTTGAGTTTTAGCTATTTTACATGTTTGATATGTTTCAGGAGTGCAACGATTCTTCTAAGACTATAATGGGTCTGAGTTCACTTGATGAAATTCTTGATGCAACCGCGGGAGATGGGGGAAAGAAACATGTCACAAGGTGGAATAAGCCACAACTTTTTATATAAGCTAGAAACCAAAAAGTGTTTAAAAGAAATATGAATACAAAACCTAATGGATGAGCTATTGAAGCACAATGGTTAAGTATGAGTGTGTGTATGCAAGAGGTCGTGGGTTCGAGTCCCAGCCTCAACTTTTTTTTTTGAAAACTAAAAGAACAAAGTTGAAAATTAGCTAAAATCTAAAAACTTTTGTGAAAACAACTTTTTTGAAAGTGAGAAAATAAGCTGGGGCTTAAACAAATAGACAGAAATACTAACTACTTTATTTTTTACTTTTTTTCAAATTTTAGAACTTAAAGAGCTAGAATAAGCTAAAACTAAAGAACAAAAAGTTACTTTTCAACCTAAGTTTAACCTAACAAGCTAGAATGGACAGAATTAAGCACAAATAAGACAGGCCATAAGCTGGAATTACCAAATTAGCTTTTATGAAAACTTTGAAACCAAGAAGGCCAAACACCAAACTTTTGGCTTATTTTTAAGCTAACAAATAAGCATTCTAGGAAATGAAACTTATAATTTCTGAAAGCTTGACTTAATGGCTATTTGAAAATGCTTTTTGAAAGAGATTGTGACAACAAGAGCTTATAGAAAAAGCTCTTTGAAAACAGACAGATTAGTGAGCAAATGCTGACTTTCCTTTTTAAAATTTAAAAGACAAATTGCTATTTAAGAGCTAAAAACAGATATGCTAATGTACTTTTTAATCAAAACTAATTTGAAACAAATTAACTATGATCCCTAATCTACTTATATGCTGAAAATCCAATCCTAACTCTAATTCTTACCATCTGAAAATCAAGCTTAAAACTAGCTACTTTCCTGTTTTCTTATCTGGTGCAGTTTGCACAATTGTTACTCAAATTAACTAGACAAAATGCAGACCAAAGAAACCAATTCTAACACAGATCTAACACACAACTGAAAGCAAATGAGGCTATGAAAATTACTAGATTTGATTGAAGCTTAAAATGCAAATAAGACTAGACAAATTTGAGCTTTATTCATTTTCAATCTTGAAAACTTGTCTTAACAAAATCCAGCTTATAAATCCAACTCAAACTAACTTAATTAAGAAGCTAAAACTAAGATCAAAAGACAAATAGGCCACAAGCAGTACTAACTTGTGGTTAGTACTGCTGACCCAAACACCCCTTTATCTCTTCAAATTTCATTTTCAGCTTATATTAATGAGATTTATAACACAAAACTCAAATAGACAGCTTATAACAACTTTGATAAACATTTATCAACAAGCAAATAAGCCAGAATCAAAGAGCTTAAAACTATGCTACTTTTTTTTGGTTTTTTTATTGATTTTAAGACAGATTAGAGAAAACTAATATTTAATACTAAAAATCAAACACAACTAGCATATAACTATTACAATAAGCATAAGTAAACTATACTAATAGAAATAAGCAAACAAATAAGCAGATTAAGCAATTTTACACTTGAGAATTAAAGACAGAAAAGGTAAATGGGAACTTACAAATGCCTTAGCTTAATAAAGGCTAAATAAGCTCGTGGAGCTACTCTACAGCTCTAGCTTATCACAAGGATAAGCTAGTAAAAGTCCCATAAGCTCTTCCATTGTAAGCTTATCATCCAAAAAAAACTCAACTCCATATATAGCATAAGTATTAACTGATTTTAATTGTTCAGGTAGATTAATGATTGATTGAGCTCAATTCCAAGCTTAGAGACTTAAGATGAGCTTATGAGAGCTTATGATTGATTTGAGAGCTTATAGAAGATAAGAGCTTTTGGAAATTTGAGAACATACTAAGCAAAAACATATTTAACAAAGTAACTAATATTTCATTGATTTAAAACAGATACAACACTTAAAATGGAAATTACAAGAGTTTTAATATGAAAATTACACTTAGATGAAAAGATTACAAAGGCTACTTTAGAAAACTTAAAGATTCAGAAGAAAAAAAAAGACGTGTTGTGTGTGAGTGAGTAACTCTCTTTATAGCCTTGAGATGAAGCTTCTAGGTCCTCAAGTCAGTTAGACGCTCCCTTGATCTTGTCCCTTGAATCATTTTAATCATTGGATCCATTTTCTCAACCGTTGGATTGATTTGATGAGCACATGGATTAACAACGTGGCATTCCGTGTGTCAGACCCCTTTATGCTTCTTTTGCACTAGATTTAGTGCAAAATCTCAATCATTGGTGTGTTTCTTTAATTGCCCGTGTGTCCTTCCTTGTGTGCTTGGACCAATAAGAGCTCTCAATGACGTATAACTGTGCCACATCATACCTTGTCACTTGAATTGTTGAGCCACGTCCTCAATTTGGATTTACCTCATGATTTTGACGTGATGGTAAATGAAGAAGATGATGAACATCAAAAGGGTTTTGGCGCCCTTATTTTTTAATTAACCGTTTTTAGATTTGACTAGGGGGTTTGGGCTTTGACTTGGGTAAAAGGTTGGGCCATGGGTTTTTATTTAAAGAGATTGGGCTCGGTTTGGGTTGATTATTGAGATAATGATCGTTATCTCTTATAATATAAAGAGATAACGGTGTTAGGGCTTTAAGGGTTATTTTTGAATTAAGGGTTAATTATGAGGGACTCTTTTGGGTATTTTGGGGTTTTGACTTCACATGTTTGACCAGGGTTGACTTATTGACCAATGGTTGACTAGAGTTGACTTTTTGATCCTTCTTGCTATCTAATCACCGGCTCTTGTACACTCTTTCCTTTCCCGTGTCCATGTTTGTCTGGTTTTGAGCGTTTTCTTATGATATTTGCATTATCCGTACTTACACATTCACAAACAACAAAATACACAAATACAAGCATAATTTTGCATATTTTAATCATTTAAGGGCCATTTTTTGATATAGAAAGGATATGTGATTTCTCACATATCATGCACCCACAAAGAAAGCATTTCGAATTGACAATCGACGTACCAGACGAATCATTGAGACAATTCATGTAGATTTTGATGAGCTGACTTTGATGGCTTCTGAACACAGTAGTTCCGGACCCGCACTTCATGAAATGACTCCTGTAACAATTAGTTCAGGACTCGTGCCAAACCATCCTCCTTCAACACCGTTTGTACCACCGTCAAGAACAGATTGGGATATTTTGTTTCAACCGATGTTTGATGAATTACTCACTCCTCTACCCAGTGTTGATTACCCAGCCACTGAAGTCGTTACTCCAATTCATGAAGTAGTTGATCCAGTTCCCGCTGTATTTTACACGTATCACAAGATTTGATCAATGTATGGGCATCTCGATATATGGTTGGCCAAAAGAATCCAAAAACATCAAATACATTTTGATCGTGAGATTATGCACTTATGATGTCCCCCGTTGGGTCCTTCTGACAAGCTTTGATAATATCCATTAGCTTCTTACACATCGCGATTAACCTTTATTTGATTTGATCCGTACAGATACTAAAAAGAAATGGATCGTCCTAGAAATAATGTTAATACCTTGAAAAACCCTTCTTCTATTTGTTGAGTTTCCATACCTTTGATGAAAAAAATCCCCGCATGGTAATTTCATATTCCCGCAAACCATGGGGTACACTCACTAGTATCGCACCAAATTTTCAAAAGGCAAATTCTTTATTTCCGTGTTTTTCTAACTATCATCCTTATATGATTCCTCAAGTCTAAGATAAATATCTGTCCGCAAAGGTCTCCCTTCCCTTTTGATATCACGGATGGTGATATCAAATTCTTGTAGGAGAATGAACCACCGAGCAACCATGCTTTACGTCTTGTTTGTTCATAAGGTACTTTTACAGCGAGTTGATCCTTAACATTATACTATGCTTTTAGAATAGAACACGATATTGGTCGAAACGTTTCAAAAGCATACACAAACACAAGCATTTCCTTTTCCGTGGTAGTGTATATGAATTGAGCTTCTGTTATTGTCTTGCAAGCATAATGTATTACAGGCGAAAGTGCTTCGATATTTGTTGTCCTAGAAACCGCACACAAATTCGCGAATCACTTGCTCACACATGAGTTCGAAAGGTAGTTCCAATCCGGTGAACAACTAAAAGCGAGCCTTCGTAAGCTTCCTTTTTTAATTCTGAAAAAGCATCAAGACAATCCTTAGAAAACACAAACGGTGTATCCTTCTCCAAGAAGGTGGATTCATTGGTCTAGCTATATTTGAAACTCTGGATAAACACGGTAACACCAGCAAGAACCTAGAAAACTCCTAACACCTTTTACAGTAGTCAGATGAGGTAGCTTAGCGATAACATCGACTATAGAACGAACGACCTCGAATTTCCCTACTTTGAAAATTTTATGCCCAACACAATTCTTCACTACAGCATAAAGTGGCATTCTTCCATTAAGAAACTAAATTCGTGCCCTCACAACCTTTTTATGCACATTTTTCTAAACTGGAGATGCAAAATCAAAACTATCCCTAAAAAACCGAGAACTCATCCATAAACACTCCATAGTCTTTTCGTCATATCATGTAATATTGCCAACATACACCGTTGGAAAGTACCGGGAGCATTACACAAGCCAAATGGCATGCGACGGTACGCGAAAGTTCCATACGGGCATGTGAAAGTAGTTTTCTCCTGGTGTTGGGGATCTATTGGTATTTAGAAATACCCTGAAAATCCATCTGGAAAACAATAAAACTCATTCCCGGCTAATCTTTCTATCATCTGATCCATAAACGGCAATGAAAAATGATCTTTTCGAGTTGCTTCATTTAACTTCCTATAGTCGATACAAACTCTCCACCCGGTAACTAAACGTGTTGGAATTAATTCATTTTCTTCATTAGCAACAACGGTAATTCCTCCTTTCTTTGGAACACAATGCACTGGACTAACCCATGGGCTGTCGGAGATCGGGTAAATCATTCCGGCATCAAGAAGTTTTAAGACCTCCTTTTTTATTACCTCGTGAATTTTTGGGTTAACGCGTCTTTGAATTTCAACCGTAGGTTTGTAATCATCCTCCATCAAGATTTTGTGTGTACAAAAACGAGGGTCGATACCCTTGATGTCGGTGATTTTCCAAGCAATGGCCCGTTTATGAGATTTAAGCACCTTTAAGAGAGCATCTTTTTCATCATCTTTTAAACCTTTTGCAATAATCACGGGTAACTTGTCATTTTCTTCTAAGTAAGCATATTCCAAGTGAGATGGTAAATCTTTTAACTCTAATTCTGGAGGCTCTTCAATTGAAGATTTTGCCTCGGTAACTTCACTTTGTTTAAGGTCCATCGGAGGAAGTTGAAATGGGTCATTATTTAACAATTTTTTGATCAAACAAATATCTTCCTCCGGATCGCAATCGGCATGATCAATTTCTGGTGAAATTGAATCGTCCTTAAGAATCTTCGATTTCATCCACAATGAATCGAAGTAAACGCTCAGACGTCGGGTAGGATAGCCACCCGAGAATTAGAAATCCGCAAGCAAATTCCGAGCACCCTCACAAACAGCATCAATGATGTCGATTCGGTTACCGACTTATCATTTGTTATAGGAGTATCTCGTGGTTGATCTAAATTAAAAGTGACGGCTTCGTTATCAACCCGAAGGGTTATTTCTTCTCCATAAACATCAATTAAAGCACGACCGGTCCTCAAAAAGGATCTCCCAAGTATGAGAGGTACTCGAGGATCAGCTTCGAAATCGACAACAACAAAGTCGGTAGGAAAATGAAATTTCCCAACTTTGACAAAAACATCTTCGGCAAGTCCTTTAGGATAAGTAATCGATCGGTCCGCTAACTCTAAAGTCATCCGAGTTGGTGTAAGTTCAGGTAAAGAAAGCTTTTTCCAAATAGAAAGTGGGCATAAGATTTATGCTCGCGCCAAGATCGGCCAAGGCGTGACATACATCCATTCCCGAGAAATTTACATGAATAATAAACTTGCCGGATATCCAAGCTTTTCGGGAATCTTTTAAGGAGCATCCCGAGCAATTCACCATTCAACGTATCTTAGCTAACCAACACTTTTTCCTTATCATCGACAAACTCTTAATCGTAGGAGCAAATCTTGGTATCAAAAGTAAAGCATCCGCGAAACTTATGTCAAAACGCAAATCTTGAAACATTTGAAAGCTTTGTCACGAGATTTTTCTTGATTAAGTCGAGAAGGATATGGAATATGTGGCTTAGGTAAACTCTTCGTACATCGGGTTCCATAATGTGGAGTGGTTTTTTGGCAAAGTCTTTGAAAATCGGGTCTGAAATAGAAAATGGGGGTAACTCGAGTGGGATTTGAGCGTACTTCCTTGGCAATTAGAGTTGCCTCCTTATCCTAGTTTCCTCGTATTTCCGTTCCCTACCTGTTTAGGATTAGTAGGAATCGAGGGCCTCGTAAGCAACGAACCCACTACTTCGAGTATTTATCGCTTTCAACTCACCCTTCGGGTTTGGAATGGATTACTCGGAGAGTACCCGTAAGGTTGAGGCTTGGTTCTGAAATAATCCACAAATCATGTTTTGCAAATTATTTTGAAAGGTAGTTTGTTGATTCATCATGACGGCTTGTTGAGATTTTATCGTGTTTTGAATTTCATTCTTAAGGTCTCATTTCAACGAGTTGATTTGATTTTGCATGTTTCTCAACCTTTGATAGTTATTCCTCTTGTAACTCGAAAAAATCATTTGAAATCTCTTGTTGAACTTGATTATTAGGCACTTGAAAAGTGTTTAGAAATACGATGGTTTGAAAATTCGAGCAAGATTAATTTTGAAATCCTTGATTAACATGAAAAATATTTCCCTCGATTAAAATTATCCCTTGACCTTGATTTGATTAAACATATTACCATTGTTTTTTGCAATGCCAAGCAAAACCTGATGGTGGCATATATTACTAACACGTTCGGAGGGTTAACTTGATTAAAAAGTACCCGTAGTCCTCACAAAACACTATCTGATGTTATCATAGTCGGACAATTATACCAAGAATGGGCACCACCACAAGTAATGCAAGTTTCCTCAACCGCTTTAACCGGAGCGGGAGTGACAACTTTCTTAGAAACAATCTCGACTAAGGTCAAAAGTTGATCTGCAAGCTTATCAATTCTCTCATCCGTCTTACTATCACTTTCCCTATAAGTCGTATTCATCCTAGAAGCATTTGGTTTGTTTCGTGAATAACGCACTTTTGATTTGTTTTCAATTATATTCAAAGCTTCTCTAGTCGTCTTACTCAAAAGATTTCCACCCGCCGCGGCATTTAAGGAGTCTAGATCGTTGTTGTTTAAACCGTTATATAAAAAAAAAAAAAAAGAAGTTATCACTTGAGTTACCCGTAAATCCGTGGTGAGGACAAGCTCTAAGCATTTCCTTAAATCGTTCCCACGCTTCACTAAAAGACTCATCGAATTTTTGGGTAAAACAAGAGATTTAATCTTAATATGGTTTTCGAAGGAGGGAAAATTTAATTCACGAATTTAGTAATGAGATCCTCCCAAGTCAAGATTGAATTAGGAGGTTCTTTCTCGTACCAAGTTTTAGCAGCCCCCTCGAGTGAATAAGGAAACATCATTAGCTTATTCACATCGTTTGGCACATTCCTAAATCGTAGAGTCGAGGTAATCCTTTTGAAACTATTGATATGAGCATGAGGATTCTCATTCTCTAAACCGTGAAATGGGTTCGCTTGAACCAATTGTAACAAATTTGTTTTAATCTCAAAATGATCCGCATTAATTTCCGGTAATACGATAGCTTATCCATACCCTTCCGTGGGTGCACGGAGCAGCTCTTCCATTGTACGTTCCGCCATTGGTGCAACGATAGTACGAAGCTCGGGTTCGACTATGTTTGGAGCACGTCCTTTATTTCGACGTCTCGGAATGGTTACGTTTATATTATTTGGAAAATTGGAATTTCTAGTGCACATGCACTAAACAAACAAAAGAAATGAGAAAAGAAATGAGAAAATGAAATATTTTTTTGTTTACCGAATAATCAACAAACTTAGGGTAACTCTCTTAAGTAAAATAAATTTTACAAAAAAGGTGCGCCTTTTTCGTAAGTGACACAAACGGTAAAAAAAAATTTCTTTGGTTTGGGAACTTATTGATGGATAATACCTCAGTTGAAGGTATTATTTGTTGGTGTTCTTTTACCAACTTTGTTAGTTTTTTTATATTCACAAATTAACGAGAAAAATCGAAATATCCGGAAGAGCAAATATTTTTGTATTTTTGTTTTTAATCTTCTACTTATACTAAAAAGAAAAGAAAAATATTTTTTACTTTTTATATTTTTTTATTTTTTTAATTTTTGATTTTCTTAAAAGCGTAACTTTCGAAGACGAAAGGTTCTTCAAATCACGATCAACAAACTTCAAACGAAAGAATCTTAAACACAAATCCCCGGCAGCGGCGCCAAAAATTGATCGTTGAAAATCAATATATAATACATATAATATATAAGTATAAAGAGAATTACTAAAAATCCTTGAGGACAAAGATTAGAAGCAATTTCTACACAAAAATATTATTCGTTAAACTGATAAGTATTTACCGGGTCGTTTTCCAAAGATTTATGAAATTGAGACCACGTTTGTTATTTGGACAACGATTTGAATTGGTTCGAAGACGATTTGATTTCTGAAATCCTAAAAGTGAGCAAATTAAGAGACAATTAATCCTAACTTCAAAAAAAATTAATACGGGAAAGTAAATT
>BQNB010079976.1:895-19977 GCA_026074375.1 Tanacetum coccineum | reverse complement strand
TTTGTTCATGAGATCATTATGCATGTGTTTAAAAACGTTTTCAAGTTGTATTAACAATGCATAACAACAATTTTATTATGTTTCTAACGTGAGTGATTTAAAAATAAAATTGAGGTTTTAGTTCGAAATTAATTTTTCGACAAACTCACTAGTGTATGTGAATCATATGTCTACGGGAAGCATATTAGTTAAACATTATATCCTAGTAGTCCTAATTGTACAAAATTGAAAGAAAAAAAATAGAAAATCCGCAATTTCAATTTTTATGTTCATCATGAACCCTAGACTCAAATTGAAAGAAAATAGATGAAATGACTTACAATTGATGATCTTTATGATGTTGTGAATGATTACAGGTGTTGATTAGATCTTCAATTAGTGTTTTGGTGGTTGATTTTAAGTTTTAGGTGGTTTTGGTTCGAGTTCGTAGCTACAGTAGGGAGAGGGGGTGTTTGTTTTTGTGTTTTGAAAATTTTGACCAAGTGTGGAAGATATGGAATCTGCTGATGGCGGTCCCATATCGATAAGGGGGCCGTCCAAAAATACTTTGGGGCCGCCTAGGATATGGGGATCGCCCTCAGCGAGGGAATTTGGACTAAGTTGTGACAAAAATTTTACAAAGAGGAGTGATGTTTTAATTTGCATTTCGCGAATTAAAGATGCTCAAAGTACTTTGGATGAAGTATTTAAGTTATCACGACACGAAATGGAACACGGACTAGAATCGAGAGTAGAAGAAGGAAAAGCGAACTCATACGATTTATGAAATGTGTTTCATCATTCCTAAACCAAGACGTAGATAGTTAAACGATTCACATTTAAGGGGTTTGGTAAGGATGTCGGCGATATTGTCGACGGACAACACTTTTTCAATTGAGATATGTCCTTTCTAGACATTATCACAAAGAAAGTGGTGACGTATTTCGATGTGTTTAGTACGAGAGTGTTGCACCGGGTTTTTGCTAAGGTCAATCGCGCCTTTGTTGTTGCACATGATTGGAACATCATCGAGTCGTACGTCATAGTCGATGAGAACTTGTTTCATCTATAGTGCTTGTTGACATGCCTTTCCGGCGCTTACGTATTCGGCTTCGGTAGTGGATATAGCAAGAGCGGTTTGTTTCTTCGAGAACCAAGATGTCAAACAACATCCCACAAATGTAAAAATACCGCTAGTGCTCTTTTGGTCCACATAATCTCCATCATGATTAGAGTCGGCATATACTATGGTTTTTATGCATGTCCCCTTAGGATACCATAATCCTAAGTGCGTAGTGCCTTCAATGTATTGGAAGATGCGCTTAACCACTTCAAGGTGAGAGGTTTTGGGAGCCTCTTGGAAGCAGGCACAAAGGCAGACACTAAACATAATATCAAGCTTACTTGCCGTTAGGTATAATAAACTACCAATCATGCCTTGATACTTGGTACTATCTCCCGACTCACACTCTTCATCTTTCGTGAGTTTAGTATCAGAGGACATGGCGGTTTTCATGGGCTTAGAATCTTCTAAGCCAAATTTCTTAAGCATTTCTTTAATGAATTTAGATTGATTAAAGAAGATACCATCTTCCATTTGTTTTATTTGTAATCCAAGGAAGAAGTTAAGTTCACCCATCATGCTCATCTCGAACTCGTCATGCATGATTTTGGCAAATTCATCACACATGTCTTGACAAGTCGAGCCAAATATAGTGTCATCGACATATATTTGAACGATGATGAGATTTGAACTTTACTTCTTAGTAAAATGGGTATTATCTACCATTCCTATTTTATATTCATGTTTAATAAGGAAATCTTTTAATCTATCATACCAAGCTTTGGGTGCTAGTTTAAGACCATATAAAGCTTTCTTTAATTTATAAACATGGTCCGGTTTTTTGAAATCAATGAATCCCGGAGGTTGTGCCACGTATACCTCCTCATTGATCAAACCATTCAGGAATGCACTTTTTACATCCATTTGGAATAGTTTAAAATCTAAAGCACAAGCATAAGCTAATAATATTCTAATAGACTCAAATCTAGCAACTAGGCATAAGTTTTATCATAATCGATGCCTTCTTGTTGATTATAGCCTTACGCAACTAACCTAGTCTTATTTTGAGAAACAACACCGTTCTCGTCTAACTGATTTCTAAACACCCACTTAGTTCCTATGATTGTCATATTCCTAGGTTGTAGAACTAACTCCCAAATGTCATTAGCAATGAATTGATTTAATTCTTCTTGCATAGCGACTATCCAACTATCATCCGCTAAAGCTTCATTCACGTTCTTAAGTTCTATAGTTGATATAAAACAAAAGAAGTTATTGTGGATCCCAATATAATAGATCTTGTTTAGCTTGTATAAGCCTAAGTTGTATTGAATAAATTCAAAACAACTATAATAGAAACTTTGATTGTAAATATCAAAGACTATACGGAATCTAATCAATGATACTAAGAAGAATTTCAATGAAACAATAATGAATAAGATTAATAACAAAACAGTTTACCAAACTTTCAGCCTCAATATAATACGAACACTCTTAATAGTGTTAGGGTTACAAAACCTTGAAGCTATATTGATATCAAAACAAATGATTTCTAGATATCTAACTCTATGCCCTAAGACCTCCTTTTATACACCAAGGAGTCCTAGTTGATTTACAATATATTATAAAAATTTAGAATATTCACTAAGATCATTTCTATAGATAACTCATACTTATCACGTAAGTATTCTTGATCCTTCAATCAATCTTTATCTTTTCAGCAGTCTTAATCCTTGAGCAGTTGTAATCTTTCAGCAATTGTAACTTTGTACTAGCAGCACTAACTGAGTACTAGCAGCATTAACTACTTAGAATAATTTCTTTATTAAGTTACACTAGCAGTACTAACTTTACTCTAGCGTACTATCTTTACTCTTTACACTAGCAGTAGTAACTAGCAGTACTAACTACTTAGCATATTTTTCCTAAAGATTACTAACAGCATTAATTTATGCTTAGCAGTACTAACACACACTTGAGCAGTCTTAACATCCAAACAGCATCAAGAAGCTTTTAATCCCAACAGTTACTTTGGTTTTAGGCTTGTGACCAAAGGGTTCTTTGGTTAAGGTTTTCTATGATATTTTCTAATGGATGATTCCTAGATTCCTTAATATTGACTATTTCGTCAATCTCTAAAGTTTCATCCTCAATGTCTTTTTCTAAGTTTTTCTTTTCGATAACCTTAATTGCTTCTTCTTCATCTAAGTCATCATCCACCAAGGGTGATGTCTTAGAGGGTGGAGGAGTTTCATCGAATGTCACGTTGAGTGATTCTTCGATTTTCCTAGTGTGTTTATTAAGAATGATATAGGCTTTACTATTTTGGGAGTAACCTAAAAAGACACCTTCGTATGACTTTGGGTCAAACTTGGTAAGGTAGTCTTTGGTGTTTAAAATGAAGCACTTGCTTCCAAACACTCTAAAATAGTCAAGAGTAGGTTTCCTACCTCTCAAGAGTTCATAAGGTGTTTTTCCTAGAATGACTCTAATTAGGATTCGGTTAAGTATGTATGTTGAAGTATCTACGGTGTTACACCAAAACTTTTTTGGTAACGATTTCTCATTCAACATACTTCTACTCATTTCTTGAAGTGTCCTATTTTTCCTTTCAACCACGCCATTTAATTAAGGAGTGTGTGGAGCCGAGAAGTTATGTGTAATACCATTGGCATTACAAAACTCTCCAAATTGCACCTCATTAACAAATTCCCTACCGTGGTCGATTCTTATTGACACTATTGAACATCCTAATTGGTTTTGAATTTTCTTACTAAATATTTCGAATTGATCGAAGGCTTCGGTTTTGTCCTTAAGGAATCTAGTCCACGTATACCTAGAGTAGTCATCTACTATGACTAAGGTGTAGCGGTTTCCTCCGTAACTCCGTACAGCGGATGGACCAAAGAGATCCATATGAAGAAGTTCTAAGCATCTAGTCGTTGAGACTATATTCTTAGCTTTGTGACTAGTGTGAGCTTGTTTTCATTGCAAGCATCACAAAAATGTTGATCAAACTTAAGCTTAGGTAGGTTTCTAACTAGTTCCTTAGATGCTAATGATTGAATGAGACGCATGTTTGCATAACCTAGTCTCATATGCCACAATGTGGAGTTCTCATCAATCGTTGCTAGGGGTTATTTCCTAATTTCATCACATATAAGCCTTTCTTCCTAATACCTCTACCTATGACAGAGTAATTCAGGGATTTCTGACGTGGTTGGGCTTGTCGAGTACGCTCTTGTTACTGTTTGGTGTCTTCTGTTTGCATGTTTTGCCATAATATGCGAAAACACACACACCACCAAACGATATCAAAGTCAGCTAGACAACAGTAAGACCCCTAACTCAACAAGAACCACCATGACCCACCCCGACGAAAGCCATAGACTCAGTAAAACCACTACGCCAAAGACTAAACCTCGTTGTCCCTAGAATAACCCAATCATGATTAGGAGAAAGTTTACTCTACACTTAAAACACATATAAAACCTACCTTTAAACATTAAATCCTTAAGAATAATCACCATGTTACTACATATCTATATTGAGCGATGCTTGTAAAATCGTACAATTGTCCAATTGATGTTTTACCAACAAGCAAAATAACTAACAAAAATGAAGTAACCTCTATTGTATGCCTTTTAAGTGGAGATGAGCTTTTTGGTTACCTCGTCATCTGTTACGATCATCCGCTGTCTTTAATCCATTCGTCGGGGTTATATTAATCCAAGTCGACTCCAAGCATAACTATTATAATAATATGACCATGACTACAAACATTTGGTCCCAAATAAAATTCATGTGTCCAAAGTTTGTTTAGTTGCTAAACATCCCTTGCATTTGATGCAATTGGTTGGGATAAGGTATTGGATAGACACAATTCCCATGGCAATGTTAGCTATGACGTGGGCAGTTGTTCAATTTACGGGAAAGCCATGAGGTTGGTTTTGATGACCAACGTTTCTTTTTGGTTGCGATGTTTTAGCACGAGGGTAATTATTATTAACTCTTCTAGGTGGTGGAGTTTTTAATCTAAAGTTTTGTTTTAAAAATCCAAATCCGGGTTTTGATAATGGTTTATAAAATTGTTTAACTTCATTATCACTAGCAATGGGAACGTTGACATTGTTTACTATCATATGTTTTGGTCTAGGACCCAAAATAGATTTTTGAAAAGACACACTTTTCTCAGATCCAGGAGTACCAACTGGTCCCATAATTGCTTTGGGGCCGCCTAAACATTTTAGGGGCCGCCCATATGTATGGGACCTCCATCAGAGGGCGCCTTTTTCTGAGCTTTCACAAATTTTATTTCCTTAGTTCCACTAGATGATGCTTCAAATGAATTAAATCCTAAACCTAACTTATCACCAAAGGGTTTTTTATTACTTAACATTTCATTTAAGCAATGTGTGCTCTTTTCAAACTTGGTTAATTTAAGAGCTTCCTCTTTAGGTTTTTCATTCTCAATTTTAAGTAATTGGCATTTAGTGCATTCGAGATCAACTCCTTTGTTTTTCTCGAATGTGGACAATTTATCTTTTAATTCTTTAAGTTGTTTTCTAAACTATTTCTAGTAGCGTTTAACCTTTTTGTTTTTAGTGATTATCTTTAGACTCATCTTGCATAATTTATCATATTCATTATCTAGAGCTAAATCAGCTATTGATGAGTTTTCATCACTAAAGTAAGATGAATCGAAACATACCTCATTTGGCGCAGCTACGAGACATGTTTCGTCTTTGATCTTTTCAGCATCTTCTTCACCGCTATCGCTCCAAGAACCTTCGACGAGAGCTCTTTAGTTCTTGTCTCTCTGTGGCTTTGGACATTCTCCAATAAGATGATTTGGATCTCCGCATCTAAAACATTTCCTTTCACCCTTGACGTTTTTGTCGTCTCGGCTTCTTTGGTAGGTCTTTTTGTCATTCTGAGGTTGTCTCATGAATCTTCCTCTTCTTTTGAAGAACTTCTTGAAGTCTCTTACGGCCATGGCGTATTCTTCATCTTCACTTCTGGAAGTCGAGCACACCTCATCACTAGATTCCTTCTTAACCTTTAAAGCTAGAGATCTCCTTTCTCCTTTAGCTTTGACTATTTCAGAATCTTTCTTGATGATCATCTCATGGACTTTAAGGTTTCCAATGAGCTCATCAAGAGACAGTGATGTTAAGTCTTTTGACTCTTTAATCGCCGTGACCTTTGCTCTCCATTTAGGATGTAGAGTCCTAAGAAACTTCCTAACATAGTTCTTGCTAGAATAACCTTTAAAAAGAGCTTTTAGACTAGTAATAATAGTATTAAATCTAGCAAAAGCACTATCTATAGATTCGTCTTCGGAAATGACAAATTGTTCATATTGTTGAAACTAATTCGGTCGATCTTATGTATATTGACTTGTCTGTTACCTTGGGGGGTGATTAACAAAGTTTCCAAATTTCTATTTTGCCGTATTGCACATGAATCCTTTCATATTCTTTTCTATCGCAATGCGTTATAATATAACCATTTTAGCTTTGTTTAGCTTTGCCAAGTCTTCTTTTATAGTTCATCACTTTGTTTTTAAAAATGGTAACCGGATAACCTCATATAATTTGGTTTCCGGATTTTGTATAATAGGTTGAAAATCACCGTTGGTAATAACATGCCAAAGATCTAGATCTTTTGATTTAACATATGTCTCAAATCTATTTTTCCAATAAATAAAACTATCACTTTCAAAAAGTGGTGGTCTTTGCATGGATTGCCCTTCTAGATATTTTTCGGAATCCATAGATCGATCCAAGCTTTAAAATACAATATATTTTAAAAATCTTGAGTGACCTTGGCTTCTGATACCAATTGTGGAAACTAGAAGGGGGGTTGAATAGTTTACAGGTTCGTTTTGCATTTTAAAAGTTTGCTTTCAAAATACTTAGATTCGAGTTGTATATTTAACCAATCAACAATATGAACCAGCAATATAACAATCCAAACTAAAACTAAATAACAATGACAATAATGTAAAGAGATAAGGAAAAGAACAATCAAACCAACATGCCAATATTTTATAGTGGCTCGGCTACGAAGCACCTCTTCACCCTACTCTACTCCCCGAGTATCCAACTCGAGATTTCACTATGTCAACAAGCTCTTTTGTTGTCCCAGTTGTAGAATACCTCTTGTTGGATCCCACTTCAATAGATCGAATTCCTTAAGCTTGTTTAAGGTTTAGTTATATTAAATAAATCTAACACAACTATAGTAGAAACTTTGTTAAGTGTATTAAAGATTATGCAGAATCTAATCTTTAATATTAGAAGAATTCTTAATGAAACAGTAACACAAGATCACAATTCAACAAACAATAAAAGCTCCAATATTATTGAGAATAATACGAATACTCTCCTAGTATTAGGGTTACAAAACCTTGAAGCTATGAATAACACTTATCAAATCGTAAAACAACACACATAACATCTATACCCTAGGACCTCCTTTTATACACCAAGGAGTCCTAGTCGATTTACAATATATTCTTAAGACTTAGAATATTCTCTATGATCTATTCTATAAATAACTAATACTTATCAGGTAAGTAATCTTGATCTCCAAACAATCTTTATCCTTTCTTCTTTCTTTATCCTTTCTCTGATAGTAGAAACTCTTTCAGTAGTCTTAATCTTTGAGCAGTAGTAACTTATACACCAACAGCATTAACTGAGCAGCAGTAACTCTAAGATCATCAAGAAGTCTTTTAATCCTAACAATCCTCCCCTAAACTTGATATTCTTCTTCAAAATCTTAAGTTTCTCCATTAAAAGCTTCATTAATCACCTGGAGGATGCTTCTAAACACTTCTTTGATTCTTAAGCTGTTTTGTGAGAAGATTAAGAAGCTGATATGCCATTTCATTTAAATAATCAACCTGAAGCTTCTTGTTCAGCATATATGTAATTGTAGATGGTTTAAGGGGATATCTCTTCTCTACCAACATATGAATGTACACATGGTGTATCCTTAATGAATGAACTCTACAGGAATCATATAACTTCCAATCCAACACTTTGTAATCATCTTGATTCTTCCATACTTGATCTTCAACATGTGGTTCAAACATTGTTTTCAAATCTCCATATAAAATCAAATCTAAGTCTTCCATATTCTTCAGGTAAGTACACATGATTTTTTTTTGTTAAGCTTGGGTTGGTGGTTTGTTCCTCTTCTCTTCTGCTCTTTTAGCTGCAAAGTATTTTCTTCTTTGCTCTAAGAATTGTACAAATAACCTTTCCTTTTCTTCATCAGTCAATTCTTCTTGCTCTTGAGCTTGCAGTCTTTGAGCCAACTGATAATCAGCATCAACCTTAGCCTGAATATCATCCCATTCTTCAGTTAAGGCAACATTGGCTTCTTGTTCTTTTTCAGCTTTCTCTCTTGCAAGTCTTACTTCCTCATCAAATTCAGCTTGTAACTTTGAAGCAATTTCTTCATCAAGCCTGATTAGTTCTTTCTTCTTTATAGGCTTCTCAGGTTCTACCATTTTCCCTTTGCCTTTGTCCTAAACATTTGCCTGTGATGGTTGTTGTGAAGAAATTTTTGTTGTTGTTGTTGTACCTGACTCTTGAAAAACAATTCCTTTCCTTGGAGTTGGAATTGTAGCAGTTGTTGTTGTAGCAGCACTATCCTTTGTTGAAGCACTAACAGTACTAACTGTTACACTTGGCTCTTCTATAACATCCCCTTTTTCCTGAACTTTTGCACTTTTCAAAGCTGCAAGTGCTTAAGCCAAAGTAACTTCATCAACACTTAAATTCACATCTTTAACAACAACTTCTGATTCTGCTAACACCTCATCACCAGTCAAAGTGTTCACATCAAACATATCAGCATCCTCTTGATCATTAACCAGGGTAATGTCTTCATCAGCATCAATAGCATTTATCCTCCCCTGTTTGGATGCATCCTCACCCAAACTTTCTTCATCTCTAGAGGATTCTACCCTAGCACTTAAACCAACCTTGTATAGTCTTTTAAGCCCATGAGTTCTTGACCTCTTCTTCTTCTCAAGCCTCTTGACCCTCCTTTTCAAACTGTCAATCTCATTAGCTTGAGTGGTCTTTGTCTTCTCCAAATCAAGAACTCTTGTTTGTAAATTTGTACATAATTACATCAATTCATTAAGTTTCATACTATCCTCACCACTTCGAAGTGTGTTACCTCTTGCGAGCAGTGGATCATTGGAAAGTTTAGATACACTCTCAAACCTAGTTCGAGCAGTAGTATCCCCCATGGTTTCTTGGCGCCTGGGACCACCACCTGAAGTAGTTCCTTGGGAACCAGCTTCATTAGGTGTTGCCTTGGATTAGGTCTTATCTATGTTACCACTGTCCTGCTCTGCGTCTAAGCTAGAAGCAGTAGTGGTAGCCCTCACAAAACTGTCATCCAACTCCTTATAGACAGCCTCATCTACTATGTTCAGTAGGACCACTAGACTAAGGTATCTGAGTGTCCTTTCTCTTTGGCTTCCTAGGTTTTTGTTTCTTTTGAGGTTGAGGAGATGGTTGAATAATGGTGGGTGTGTGATAGGGATCAGTGGGATTTGTTGAACCTTCACTCATTTTTTCTTGTTCTTGTACCACCATTGTTTGGAATAATGGTGTTTCCCTTCTAGAAAAACCTTTCCCTACCCTTCTCATGTTTCCAAAAATCTTCTTAGTATGAGAGGGTGTAACATAAATTCTGTTATGACTTGACATCCCTTCAAGTTGTTGATCCAAAAAGACTTACACAAACCTTGGATACATCAAGAATTTACCATACACATTCTCTAAGTTTTTAACCATACTTTCAAAAATGTACTTTGAAAAGTTAAACTTCTGGTTTATAGCTAAACAGATGATTGCAGAAGCCATAGTGCTACTAAACTCATTCCATGCAGTAGTCTTTGCACTTAGACATTGTAAAATCGTATGAATGAGGAATTTCTGTTGTTGGGAGAAGAATGCTTTATAGAAAGTGAGTTTTTGTAAAACCTGATCATACCCCATTAATGCAAGTTGTTCAAAGATGGTAGCATTGGGTAGACAATCAACACCTTCAACATCTTCCAGTTGAATATCTCTTCTCACAGTTGATTCAATTATGATTATCTTCTTCCCATCCACTAGGGCTTGTAACTGTACTTCCCCATTGACAATTTTTGCTTTGACAGTAGACCAGAACTGTTCTATGCATGAAATGTATATAGTGGGATTGATCATTAGTGCATATCTTATAGGGTTTGCATTCAAAAAATCCACAATTTGTTCAAACCCTTCACTTTCTGCAGGTTTAGACAAAACGAGACCATGTTATGAGTATCAGCAAACTTTAGATTCACCATTTGTGCTGGGTTTTGATGATGGATGATAAAATTAAGTTAGGGTTTATGATTAGAGAGTATTTGAAAGAGTGAACTCGATTATATGATTGATTGAAACCCTTAATCGAAGTATTTATGAAAATACCTTCAACAACATTAACCATCACCAGCAGTAGTAAGTTATGCCTGACAGCATTAACTTTCAACAGCAGTAGTAAGTAACCCAGCAGTAAGTTATGCCTAGCAGCATTAACTTACATCCTGCATTAGTAAGTTATACCTAACAGTAGTAACTTTGAGTCACCAGCATTAACTCCAATTTCATTCCAAACATAAGATCTATTAAAAAATAAAGGTCTTCTCTTTCTATTTTTAACTTACTATCTCTCAATTCTTTTACTCACTTAACTCTCTTTCTGTTTTTCACTCACCCACTATCTCATCGATTCTTTTTCACACAAAACACCTCCTGTCTATTTTTATATCTCACAACTCACTTTCTGTTTTTTATGCTCACTTGATTCCTCTCAATTCCTTAGCTCACCCAAATCACTCTGTCTGTTTTTATAACCACACACTCTCTTTCTGTTTTTACCTCACTTCTTCTCTCAATTCTTTTAGCTCACCCAAAAGCAACATAATCCCCATTTATTCTCTTCCTAGTCTTTAAATAGGACCTAGTCCCTGTCATTGCCTTGAGCCTCCACTATCAATCAGCTCTTGATCCAGTAAATCATTGTGGATGCCCTGCACATAAAAAATAAAATCAGTTTCTTATGGGACCCAAGCCATCATCTTGACTTGAATCTCGCCTTTGTGCATCAACATAATTAACCTATTCGTTAGGGTGCTTGATGCAACTTGTTGTGTTTAGAAACATGGTCTAAAACTTTAGTATTTGGTTCCAAACCCAACAAGCTGAGGCCTTAACATCATTAACATTATTTCCCTTAACAACATTAACTACAGCATTGGCCTAACAGCTCTAACTACTGCTTTGGCCTAACATTATTAACATGTTATCCTTACAATATTAACCATGTGATTAAATTACTATTTTTAAATGTTGTATTCTTGTGAATGGGCCTCTTAACAGTTAAATGTGCCATTTTAAAAAGATATGACCTTGGTCTAGCAGCATTCACTGTTGTTTTTGTGTGAGCAGCAGTAACTTGTCTAGCAGTATTAATTGATACTAAGCCAGACTTCATTAGTATTGCTCTTGGAACTATGTTTCTTTTAGCACAGGGGTTAGTCTTTGATAAGTGTAGAATACACATATCCATTTATGCTTAAAATAACCCAATTAAACCCAAAAACATACCAAAAATAGCAAAAAAAAAAATGCCATGTAATAGTTTTTTTGTGTGTGCAGATAATGAGATCAGTCAAAATTACAATAAAACATTCAAAAACGGGCAAGCACGGACACGAGAATCAGAAGAGTACAAAGCCGAAGCAAGAAAAGTCAAGCCTCAGTCAAAATCAGCCAAGAAAAATCAAAGAACATCAAAATTGTCAAACTAAAGTCAAACACAAAAGGACAACTCCACAAAAATTACAACTTTGGGTCCCTCAACTTATACAAAAAAATCCAAAAATATCCCCTCCTCTAATTGGGCCTCACCCGGATCCAAAAGCCCAATCCCTTAGCCCAATAACCCTTTTCATAAAAAACCGCACAAGGGCCTTCCTGACATTTACAAATACCTTTTTACACTACAATTGAGATATAACAAAGAAGAGGGACTGTAAATGTCAAATGTCCAAATTACAACTGAAAATACCCATTCGTTATAACTTTGGGCGCCAAATGGGGGAACTCTTCACCCCCGAGTCCCAAAGTTACCGAACGCTACAAATCATAGGGCTTATCTAAATGTGAAGGTTTAATTTAGGCAATCCAAGTGGTCTAACATCATAAAAGATGGGTCAAAACAGTCTAATCAAGCATCCTAAGTAGCTCACTTAAGCATCAAAGCCAACGCAAGATGAAGGAAAGGCACAAGGATAATGATTTTTACTCTTGGAAAATCACTCACACAAGAAGCACAAGGTCACATCAAGGATGGCCAGCTGGCAATCTGTGTGAACCCAAGGCTTGAATCCTAACGGATAAATAAGAGATCCAATGATTGAAGATTGGATGTGAGGAATAGAAAGAGTGTGGTGCAAGAAGCACACCTAGAAGCTTCAACAGCCATCTTATAAATAAAGGCTCTCATTCCTCACACAACGAAAAAAAAGAGGGGGTAGTTAGTAATTTTAGTAGCTTTTTAAGTTTTAGACTAATTACAATCTCTAGTCTTAAGTAAACTCTTCTATTAATGTATAAAGTTTTTATGTTAATGAATCAATTTTAATATTAGATAATTTATCTCAAGCTCATTTTGTTACTCTTATAAGCTCTTAACCTTTTTCTCTAATGTTACGCTAAAAGTTCATAAGCTAACTAAATTAGCTCTTATAGTCTCTAAGCAAAATTGAGCTCAAATCTTTCCTTAATCATACCTAAACCTTTAAAACAGCTAAGTACCTTAAACTGTTTGGATTTTAAACTATGGAAGGAGAGCCACAAAGGGAAGGGCTCTCATGGACTTATACTAGCTTATTCACATGAATAAGCTAGAGCTAGTAGCAGCTTAATTGTGTAAGCTTCTGTTTAGCTGAAGCTGAGGTTAGTTTTCATTACTCTTGTTCTTAAATTCATAGTTTAGATTTGTTCAAAATTTGCTTAAAAGTCTATATGCTTATATGCTTATCTTACTTAATCTACTAGCTTATTAAGTGTGTAATCCTCTTTACTTGTGCTTATTATTCATTAATCTTAATCTGTTTTTAGCTTAATCATAGTAGATCTTAGTTTTTCATAGTTTGTCTTAATACACCTTAAAAATCCAAAAATACTAGTAGTATAATCTCTTAGATCTTTAATTTTAGCTTAATTCAGTTGTTAGTTTCTGTTAATTAAGTTAGTTAAAAGTTGTTTATGATTTGATGTCAAAGGTTTCATAAGTAGAATTGATCTTAAAAGCTTTTTCAAAACTGTCAAAAATCTTAAGGGGTGTTTGGCATAAGCTGAGTTTGACCATCAAAAGTCAAAATAAGTTGAGAATTTTGCTTGGGTCAGTTTTAGAATCATTTTTAAACATTAGTATAATAGTTTTTAAAAATTAGTTTTCATAATCTCAAAAGTTTGAGCTTATTACCTTAAGCTTTGCACCAGGGCAATTTCTCTTTTAATTTCACTAGTGCAAAATTTGCTCAAAGCCCTTAAGATTTGGAATTTGCTTGTATTGTGTTTATACACACTCCTTTGAGTATGTTTAAGGTATGGTAGTCATTAGATTAGCCTGCATTTGAGTCTTTGTGGTATTGCAAAGTGCACCAGCAGTACTAACATAAGTTAGTACTGCTGACATTTAAGCTCCAATTTAAGCTAGCAGTAATAGGATCTAGTAGTTTACCTTTTAGCATTTTATAGTTTAGTTACAGCTTAACTCATATTAAGTCTTAGTTTTAGGTTTCTAGCTTAATTTCTAGCTTAAATTCAGCTGTCAAAAGTCATTAAAAAGCTCAAAAAGTCAAAAACAGTTAGTAGTAGAATTTAGCTTTTAAGTTTTGGATTCTAGCTTTAAGTAATAGGTTTATTTGCTTAAATTAGTTGCTTTTAAGTTGAGTGATAAGTTTTCATAAGCTCATTTCTCTGTCTTGGCTTTTTGAGCATTTGAGCTTATATAGATTTTGTACTTTTCATACTTATTCCTGAGTTTAGCATTTTCACTTTCAAATTTTAGCTAGCTTTAAGTGTTTTAGTTTAAGTTTCTTTTCATTTTTAGATTAAGCCTCTTATAAGCTTTCTAGAACAATTTTCCTTTTTAGAATTGAGCTTAATTTGAGCTTATTATAGTTGTTTAAGTGAAAATAAGCCCAAAAGCTTAGTTTCTGTAACAGCAGCTTTAATAAGCTGTTTTAGGGCTTATTAGTTAGAGTTAGCTTATGTTCCTTTTATTAAAGTAGCTTATTTTAGTGTCTTTTATAAGTTCCAATTTTTAGTTTTTAAAAAAAAATCAAAAAAATAAAATAACAAAAAGTGGGGTTTGCCAGCCTCGAACCCACGACCTCTATCATACATGCCATACGCGTTAACCATTGTGCTTCATTAGCTCATCCAGTATAACTTCCCCACACTTAATCTTTATACACATTTTCACTTTATAAGCTAAATAAGCTGTTAAGCTTATTTCGTGGCTTATTTTATAAGCTACAACTTTGAGCTTATTTTTCCTAGGATTGTTATAGCTTAAGCTATTTTCTGAAATTTTTCTAGAATTTTTACTAAAAGTTTAGTATTTTTAATCTTTTATTTTCTTTTAAAACTTTAAAAAATCATAAAAAATAGAAAAATAATCCGAAAAATAAAAATCTTTTTTATAAAATTTTCTTTTATCATTAAGTTTGTAGGAAAAATAGTTTCACTTTCGTAGGGTCTATTTTGCAAAAATTCATCTTTTTAAAGAACGGGTTTCGTTCGTGTTCTCGGTTTTCAATTTTAACCTTCGTTTTAACTCCGTTTTCACTCTAGTTTTTTTTAAACTTCGTTTTTAGTCAATTAGAATACATTTAAAAAGAAAAATAAAAATTAGGTTAAATTTTGTAGAATTTAGGTTTTTGGCCTTAGTTTTAGTGTCCCGTTTTGCGTTTTTGATTAAAATTTTAATTGTTGTCCCTTTTTAGTAGATTTAGATCATCAAAAAATATCTTTGCTACATTCAAATCAGGATCCGAACCTAAACGTGGTTTCAATTTCACTAGTCATTGGGGATAACGACCCGGGTGATCAAACTTACCCGGTTTAATATACGTATTTTATATATTATATTATATATTTTTGAGAGTGAATTTTATCGAGGGTAACTTGGTAATTTTCTTAATTACTCTCTTAAGGTTATATTTTATATATATTTTACGTGTATAAAACTTACACACCAGGGAGAGAACTGTGCACCGATTAATGACCACACCAAGTTCAGTGTTTTCTATCTATTGGGTGATGTCATTGGGCTTCTTGATGCTATCACAAGTGAAGGTGAAAAGCTATTGCATGGCACCTCGGCATGATTAGGCCCGATAGAGTTAAAGCTATGGTCAACTTGAGCGTGCCCGTCATACCTTGGAACGAAAAGGGAGACATTGAAAAGATGATGAGAATTGCATATGGGGAGCAGAATTGCATAAGCAGATTTCAGGTAAGCAAGCTAATTTTACTTACCTTAATTCCATTAATGATCATGATTCATATAACATTTTTGTGTGCAGGAGCCGGGAGTAATTGAAGCTGTGCCGGCCAAAATTGGTACCAAATTATCGTTTGAGAAGTTCTTAACATTCCGAGATCCTGAACCATTCTTTTTTTTCGGTGGGCGTGGGATTTCGACATTCTCCCGGGAAGACCCCAGTTACCTTGCCATCTTAGTTGGCTGAAGACGATTACTTTGCCAGTTCTCTTGAAAGGACAGGTTTTACTTGTGGAATCAACTACTATCGTGCGTGGAAATTGTATGTTTTACCTACAAATTTCACAAAACTATACAGTAATAACAAATAGAAGAGGAAGGCGACTAAAGGACCTCACATTTCAAATGGGGTCCACTAAGCTGCTTTTATTAGTGTGAATTCAATGATAGTTGCAAAACTCATAACTCTTAGCTTCTACCTATACAGGAACTGGGACTGGCTGCACCGCTGCACGGTGCCGGTGCAAAAGTGATGGTGCCATCGAAATACATTGTCGGGGACCTGGACTTGGCATATTATAGGCCCGACACTATAGACCACATACACAATGGTGGTTTTAAGAAAGATGTTCCATTATTGGAAGAAGTCATTGTGATGAAGATGTAGCCCACCGGATAGACCAAGAGAAGCCCCATGAGATCAGCAAGTACATAGTTGAGTTTCTCCAAAAATTCTAATGATTTTCGTTGTGTATCATATCCTACGGGGAAAAACTCAAAATAACTGGTGTGTTGTAATAATAATGCGGGTGTTATTCCAAGATCACATAGGAGATCCTTCAGATTAGACGTTAAACCTAAAAGGGGATGTTAAAAATATAATAGAATTCATCATTCTTACAAATATGGCTGCAAGCCTGTGACATATGTCAAAATACTCGGCACAAAACAAATCTCTAACGACAGACACATAAATCAAAATTACCAACGAAACTCATTCAAAAACATGAGGCTATAAACTTTCTACACCTTATGCAGAGGTAGCTAATTCTCAATCATGCTAGCAATAATAGCGCATTAAACCCTAACAATAAACAAACATATATTTTGATCTAACTTGATCATCTTTCACTAAAAGCTAACAGATAATCCTAATACCAAAATTTTGAAACAGTTTGAATACATTGAACCATTATTAGATTATATATCCATACCATAAATGCCAAAGCCCATCTGCAGATAATTAAATTGAGATGATCATTTGTGCGTAACAACGAAAAGATTAACAATAAGCCCATGGATCAAACTTTGATTTCTATATGTCAAACAAATAGGGATATTGTTTACCAAACCATAAAACTTGACTTCATTGCAACCTTAAAAATCTCAATCTCAAATCATTAAGAACCAGAAATACAATAATACAAAAACCTTAAAGAGCAATGATGATTGAAAGTTGTTAAGATGAGAGACCAATGCGGTGGGATTTGGAGGTAGCTGATTGTTGATTGAAGTGGTGAAGAAGCGAGTTGCCGCCGGCAGTAGGCTGGCTGGCGGCTGCTGCTGCGGCGGCGGCTTGTTTTCTAGCTTCTTCGAGTTCTTCTTTGTCTTCGATTTTGACCTCGATCTTGCTTGGTTTTCTTCTCAGCATCTTTCGTTTCTTTACTGGATTTTTTTATTTGCTTTTGGTTCCGGTTTGATCTTCTTTTGGGGGCTTGCTTTTAGTAACAGGGTGTTTGGTAATAATAGTGTTTGGGAACTTGTATATAAAGCACGGTTCTAAAATGCGCGTTATAGCGGCGTCATAGCGCGAGGCGTGACCTTCACGTTACGAAACAGGTCAAGACGTCGTCTCTAGGCATGACGTGCAATAAAACGCGATAAGGCGTGATAAAGCGCCCCTTTTTTTAAAGCTTTTAAAAGATTTCATGGACTTGAGCTTATTTACAAGTATTTATGATTTGGGTTGTATGAGATTCGGGCTTAGTAACTCTATAACTCAATTTTAAGCCTAGTAGCTAACTAATATTGACCACTCTATAAATATTTTTTGCCGCTTTGAATCACGCCTTAAAAACGCTATGACGCAACGCCTCACGCTAAAGTTTGAGGCTTGGCTATGCCGCCACGCCACGCTTCACGCTATTTATAACCTTGATATAAAGTCTATGACCGCTTGAAATATCCTTCTATAAGAGTTTAAAATTTTGACTGCTCGAGATTCCCTTTTATAGGGTATGTTTGGTGACACGTAGCAGTAGCAGTAAGCAGGAGCAGTAAGCATGAGCAGTTAGCAGGAGTAGTAAGCAATAACTGTTTGTTTAAAAAAAGTGTTTTGTAATATAGCTGTAAGCTGTAATTAAAAAGTATAAAATTATAAAAAAGGGCATATAACCTGATTAAAGAAATTATAAATTTTATATTTAAGGGCATAAATGTAATTTTATAACAAACTGCTTGGAGAAAATCTAAAATGCTTCTTTAAGAAGCATTTGAGATTTGAGCGGTTAAACAAAATTCAAACACTTGTTGAGGTGTTTCCAAACAAGCTTTTCATCTAAAATGCTTACCGCTTGTCACTTACCGCTCCTAAACACTTCAAAACGCTTGTTGCCAAACACAGCCATAAGCTCTTATGAAGATTATCGAAGCTCTAACGTATAAATGTGCATTTTTCGATGCTTATTTAAAAGCTCAACTTTTCACAAGCTTTTAAAGCTTCGCGTCAGATTCACCATTCATATTAGTCTAAACTTGTGGGTTTATCCAAGCTTATAAATAACGTGAGGCGTGACGTAGCGGCATAGCCAAGCCTCAAGATTTAGCGTGAGGCATGACGATATAACGTTTTTAAGGCGTGACTTGAGGCGGCAAAAAATATTTATAGATTTATATCATATTTATTCGAATGTTGCTTTAAAATGAATGGACATTGTTGCTTTACTTAGGGAAAAGTGAATAATGGGTCACACGGATGGCGTCAATGTACAAATATTCGTATACTCTCGTACGGACATAATATCATTAGATCTAGACGATCTCTACTTAGTGTGTGGTAGGATAGTATGGTTGAGTATCGATAATGGATTATCTATGTCATGATGAGATATGGGCGAATTGAGGATGTTATTCAAGTGATTAAGGGCTTTGAATGTCAATGTTGTAAAATCACGGGATGTGGTGTTGCAAGCTTTGGGCCTGACTTCCGGTGTAGTTGGAAGCAGAGTATCAGATGTTACTAATTTTGAGGTTTCTTTGTGGGAGCCTCCTAAGGTGAGTAAATCGTTAGCCTCGCCACGGGGAACTACCCGTGACCAAGCTCCGACATAAGAATGCGCGTGAGAGGGAGAAAGAGAGATAGATAGGGAAAGAAATAGAGAGAAAGAGAGATAGAGGGGGAAAAAGAGACAGGGTAAGAGAGAGAGAGATAGTAAGAGAGAGAGAGAGAGAGAGAGAGAGA
>BQNB010079975.1:0-29190 GCA_026074375.1 Tanacetum coccineum | reverse complement strand
AATACTGGACTGTTTCCTGCTGATTTTCTTACCTTTTGCACACATATTCTTTCTTTTCTAAATCAGTTTATACTTTCCTTTCATTCCTTTGATCATTAAATCATAAGCTTTGTTTCCAAGTGATCCACATTTAGATCCTCAAGTGCAAGAAAATAATACTTCCTACCATCAAGTGAAGAAGTATTATAGTTTAATGTGTTCTTGTAACCTAGTTACAATCATATCGTATCATGTAAATCATTTGTGTATATTGTAAAAGGTGTGTATAGTAGTTAGATTGTTGTGATCATAGGAAGGTTAGTTAGATCATGGTGATCGTCAAGAGTTTAGATAGATCATGGTGATCTTGTTAGTGTGTAGGTGAAGTGTAGTGAAGTTGTGAAGTGAAGTGAAGTGTAGTGAAGTTGTGAAGTGAAGTAAAGTAGTGAAGTGAAGTGAAGTTGTGAAGTAAAGTAAAGTAGTGAAGTGAAGAGAAGTTGTGAAGTGAAGTGAAGTAGTGAAGTGAAGAGAAGTTGTGAAATGAAGTAAAGCTGTGAATTGTTGTAAAGTAGTGCGGTTAGTATTTTAGTCTTCAAAATACAAAAGTTGTGATAGATTAGTTCTGGCTAGGATTAGAACTCGACATTTGGCTTAGTGTCGTTGGGAAAATCGTTTTAAGCTTTAGTTGTGTGTAAAGTTTTTCTCTCCTTAATGGAGCTGTTGACATCGTGAAGGAAAATTTTCTCAATTTTGGTGCTCGGGGAGTTTGGCAGCTGGGCGGAAGAGGTGCTTTCGTTAACCGAACACTATAAATCCTTGTTGTTGTGGTTTGATACTTTCTAACTCTTTCTTTTATCTTGCATTATTTTTTCATATTTGATTATTGTAGTTATATTGTTCATATTGTTTCATCATATTTTGAATTTCTAATAAAAGCGAAAGCCGAAACTAAGTTTTTATAAACAAACTATACATTAAATTAAAAAGCGGTAAACTATTCAACCCCCTTCTAGTTTTCTACAAATTCGATACCACCTAAGATTGATAATGAAATATTCGATGCGAAGAGAGATATTTTTTTCTTGAAAAATTATTAAATAATGATTCCACAAAAGATCTCCCTCCTAAAGAGCTTAAAAATAATGAAATCAAAACGACTAAATCTTTAATTGAAGATCCTCCTGAATTAGAACTTAAGGACTTACCTCCCCACCTCGAGTATGCGTTTTTAGAGGGAACTTCAAAGTTACCTGTAATTTTCGCTAAAGACTTGAAAAGGAGGAAAAGGATAAGCTTATTAAGGTTTTAAAGTCACACAAGCGAGCAATTGCTTGGAAAATATCTGATATCAGGGGCATTGATCCTAATTTTTGCACCCATAAAATATTGATCGAAGATGACTTTAAACCTGATGTCCAACACCAAAGAAGGGTAAATCCAAAAATTCATGAAGTCATTAAAGCAGAAGTTATCAAACTTCTAGATGCTGGATTGATTTACCCTATCTCGGATAGTCCTTGGGTTAGTCATGTGTACGTCGTACCAAAGAAAGGTGGTATAACGGTGGTTACTAATGATAATAATGAGTTAATTCTGACTAGATTGGTCACGGGATGGCGTGTTTGTATTGACTATCAAAAGTTAAGTGACGCCACCCGTAAAGACCACTTTCCTCTTCCTTTCATGGACCAAATGCTTGAACGTTTAGCTGTTAATGAATTCTATTGTTTTCTTGATGTTTTTTAGGTATTTCCAAATTCCTACCAATCCCCAAGACCAAGAAAAAACCACCTTCACCTGTCCTTATGGGACTTTTGCTTACCGTAGGATGCCTTTCGGTCTTTACAATGCCCCAGGAACTTTTCAAAGGTATATGGTGGCAATTTTTCATGATATGATTGAGAAAACCATGGAAGTCTTCATGGATGATTTTTCGGTCTTTGGGGATTCATTCTCTTCTTGCCTCTCCTATTTAGACATGATGCTTAAAAGGTGCAAAGATACCAATCTTGTCTTAAATTGGGAGAAGTGCCACTTTATGGTTAAAGAGGGTATTGTCCCCGACCATAAGATTTCTAAGAATGGTATCAAGGTTGATCGTGTTAAAGTTGATGTTATTGCTAAATTACCTCCTCCCACTACGGTTAAAGGAATACGGAGTTTGTTAGGTCACGCCGACTTTTATCGGGGATTCATCTAAAATTTCTCCAAAATAGCCCGGCCTATGACCCATCTCTCAGAGAAAGAAACTCCGTTCGTATTTTCAAAAGAATGTTTTGAATCACTTAAATATCTTAAACATAAATTAACTAAGGCTCCAATTCTCGTGGCCCCAGATTGGGACTTACTGTTTGAGATCATGTGCGATGCAAGTGACTTTGCGGTAGGAGCAGTCTTGGGCAGCGAAAGAACAAATACTTTCAGCTTATACATTATGCGAGTAAGACTTTATTTGATGCTTAGACACATTACACCACTACGGAAAAAGAGTAATTAGCTGTGGTGTATGCGTTTGAGAAATTTTGGTCTTACCTTGTCTTATCCAAGACAATAGTGTCTACGGATCACTCGGCTTTAAAGTATCTATTTGCTAAACAAGACGCTAAGCCGAGATTGCTCTGATGGATTCTCTTGCTCCAAGAATTTGATATCGAGACTGCGATAAAAAAAGGAGCAGAGAATCTAGCGGCTGATCACTTGAGTAGACTTGAAAATCCTCATAAAGGGGATCTCGTTGAAATGGAAATGAATGATACTTTTCTACACGAGTCCTTGAATATGATTGCCCTTAATGATGAAAATGAACCCCCTTGGTTTGCCGATATTGCAAACTACTTAGAGGGTAATGTGCTTATTAAAGGAATGTCATCCCAGCAAAAGAAGAAATTTTTCAAAGATATAAGACATTATTTTTGGGATGACCCCTATTTATTTAGAATTTGTGTTGATCAAATAATTAGGCGGTGTGTGGATGGGAAGGAAGCTATGGATATTCTTGAAGCTTGCCACCATGGTCCCACCGGAGGACATCATGGCCCAAACTACACCGCCAAGAAAGTTTTCGATTCTGGTTTCTTTTGGCCTACTATATATCGTGATGCCCATGACATGGTCAAACACTGCGCATGTCAACGTCAAGGAAAAATCTCATAAAGGGACGAAATGCCCCAGAATCTTATCCAGATGTATGAGATCTTTGACGTGTGGGGGGGGGGGATTTCAATCAAAAATGATCTTGCATGTGCTTGTCTGTGCCCCACGCAACCCCGTTTTGACCAAATTATTGTCTTATTTTATAAAAAAAATTAAAAAAATGATGAAAAAAATATATAATGATATAAAAATGTATAAGTAGGCCCGTAGGCTAGAACAAGGGAGATTCTGAGTTGACCGAGTATTACACTCTAGCTTTACCTTTAGCTTTCGAGACTAAGCGTTTGCAAGACTTAATTTTTTTTGCAAAGAACGAAAAATGATAGAGTTGAATATAAGTTAGATGCTAAGCGTGGAGTAGTTGGATCTCTTTAGAGATCATAGAGGTTAATTGTAGCATTTTGCTCCCATAAGCTAAATACACACAATAAAATAATTTTCAATAAATAAAGTTGCATTGGTTTTTACAATTCTTAGTTTTTTATCGCTTCTTAGAGGATTCCTTCTGATGAAAGTAAGGTACACATCGAGGTTTTGTTAGTCTTGTGGGGAAATAGGCTACCGTTTCCTGACGGCTCATTCCCGTTGATTCGGAAGTTAAAAGACCACAGGACTCAAAATTTGGCTATAATAAAATGTAATAAACTGAAGCCGAAATAAGACTATTGTTTCCTGACGGTTCGCTCCTGTTGACTCAGTTGTTTAAAGGGTGGAAGTAATAATAATAATAATAATAAAGGCAAATTTCGACTCCGGAGATATCTAAATAAAGCCTCCGTCTATGGACTTATAGTTGAGTTGTTTTGGATGAAATAAAAAGGATATCCCCTAAATCATGTGAAACTAGAACCTTAATGTGGACCTTGTTCTCAGCAAATCGTTTCTTTAGGAAATGATTTCAAACTAATTATGGTTTAAATTGGTCTCCTTTATAAAAATAAGACCATAAAATAAGTGATATCAGTTCACTTTATGTTTTCCAAATAAAATTCTTAGAGGAATTAGGAATAAGGGAGCGAAAAGTAGATGCGCTTACACAATTAACATTTATGAGTGGTGTTGGCATCTAATTTTATATTTAGTTGTGCTTTCGTTTTAAGCTTGGTTTGGAGATTGTGAAAATCGAGGATGACGAACTCCCGTTCTTAAAGCCTTATATATAAGTTAAATAAATTTTATCTTAATATTTTATCTATTAATGAATAAATGGTTAAAACGGGGCGTTTTCAAAACAAATGATTTTTCTTATATCCTCTTGATGAACACCTTTCTATTCTTGTTTGATGTGAGGGATTATTAGTTAAGGGGGGTTAAAAGATTTTTTTTCACAACGTTGTAATAAACATTATGTGTGGGACCAGCAATACACATCTCTACCACTAAAGCCAAGGAGTAACAAGGGTTTCCCTTGCGTTCTCATCCCACAGACCTGCGCTTGAATCATGTCTTAGCCAGGGTTGAGATTTATATCTCAGTTGCCACATGGCCCACTCCGGTGGTGACATGTGGCAACCCGACCCGTGACCAGACCCGTGAACTGACCTAGCCCATTGACCGTTGACCCATTGACCAGCCACGTGAATGCCACATGGCTACCACGTCAGTGGCAGTTGTCCAATGATAGCCTGCCACATGGCGGCGACTCTGATATATTTAATGCAGGTACGAGGTTCAGAGTTGGCGGCTGTGGCGGCTAATCATTGGCGTGTCAGCCAAATATTGGTTCGAGGATGTAGGTGGCGGCTGGCCAATCAGGAGGCGACACATGGCAAGTGCAGGCTGGCAGGAGAATGATCCCGAGGCTTCTAGAAGGGGCAATCATTGGATGGCATATGTCGGCTAATGATTAGAGGATTGTGGGATCTGATGCATCTAGAAGGCAAATGATTGGCTATGATTGATTATGATGAGTTGGTATCCGAGTGAAATGACTAAAATACCCACACACTTTAGGCTTTATATACCAGACCCTAGATCCACATCTGGCACGCTTTCCTTCTACAAAAATTTACACACACTAGTGTTTTTTAGCTTAGGTTATTTTTGTATTTAGTTTAGCTTATTGTAAAAGCTTTTTAGCTTATTTCCATATTATTGTTCTTGGCTTATTAGTATTAATGAAGATGAAGTTTGGTGTCACTTGAAGCTTATTATTCTTGCTTATTCTTCTATCTCTCTTTTCTTTTTTTTCTTTTTTGTCTTATTTCCAATTAAGCTCAACCTAATAGCTTATTTTTGGATCCTAATCTCTTAAGCTCTTTTTGAATAAGCTGTTCATATAACTTACTTCGTTTAGCTTATTAAGATAAGATTTTATTCGGATAAGCTTAATCTTTAAGCTTATTTCGTTTAGCTTATTTAGATAGTTTGTAGTTTTTGATTGAGCTTTTTAGTAGTTTATTTCGAACTTCTTATTTCCATCAGCTTATTTCAAAAGTAAAATAGATTATTTTAGCTTATTTCTAGTAGATCTCATCTCTTTGTTTGAATTCAAAAGTAGTGTACCTTATTTCGATTTATTTTTAGTTTTTACATAGCTTATTTCGTTTAGATCGATTGAGATTTTGCTTATTTCGAATAAGTCATCCTTATAGCTTATACGGTTAGCTTATTTCATATAGACTTAGTTTAAAAGATTTTGAATAAGCTTATATAGCTTATTTCGGCTTGCTTATCTCCCTGGTTTAATTTTTCGAGTAGATCTATTAAGTTTTAACATAGACTATTTCAATAAGCTATTAACTAGATTGGTAATTTTTGTTTAAGCTTTCTCATACCTTATTCGACTAAGCTTATCAAGAAGATTATTAATATTGGTTACTTGAATAAGCTATAGCTTAGCTTATTTCGAGTAGAACTTGTAGTTTTGTGGATCGAATAAGCTATTCCTTTGCTTATTCGATTAGAGTCTTATAGATTTAGTTTGTTCTTATTGATCTAGCTTTAGAACCTCGTAGCTTTTAGCTTATAGTTTTTGAAATACTTATTATTTCGGATTTAAGCTTTTAGCTTATAGATTATTTGTCACACCCCGTAAATTCCCGGTTAGTATTCTGACTCATTCCGGTCATCTACTTTAAATTTTATTTGTTACATTAAAATCTGACAGTTTACCGAGGAACTAAACTGCGTAAAAACTGAGAAACGTCATCGGACGCGTTCCGGCATCGGTTAAAAATTTACTTAGACATTATATGTGTTATATTAGCTTTCCTGAGTGTTTCGTGATTTTTAATCACTTCCGATATTAATTTTAGGGTTTTATCATTTAAATTGCGTTTTTCGCGTTTTAGACCAAACGGAACCCCGAAAACTCAAAATCTTTTCGTGTAAACTCAAGTTATCGTTAATATTATACCCTAAGCCTAAAACTTTCGTTCACCCCTCCTCCTATACCCAAAACCCACAAAAATTTATATATGTGCATGATCAAAATTAAATCAACAAGCATCTTTCTTGAAATCCCATGCATGTGCTCATGCTTACACAAGATAGTGACACATGAGAATGTCATTCTCATGCACCATTTCTCATGTTGATAAAACCATGTGTTTACTTACACAATTCTTACACATTTGACTAGTAAATTTTGAACCATGATCATATCACTTGAACCTTGGCTAGAAAATTGAACCATCTTGGTCCTTGTGAGCCCTATTCGGCCGAACCACATGACACACACACTTTTGGTGTGTGTTGGTCACTTGTATGCACCAATTAGCCCATCTAACCCTAGCTCTTACCTATATATACCATGTGATATCACAACTTAGGGTTATAACCCTTTTCACTAGCCTCAAAAATTTTCTTTCTTCCTCCCTTGTGTCTCTAGCTCACGGCACCACCCAAACACACAAACACTTCCATAACTTTTGATTTCTAGCAAGATCCAAGTATTCTAAGTTCACTTCTAAGGTTATCTAAGGTAGATCCAAGTGTTGGTTGGTTATTTTTCAAAGATTTCAAGAATTATAAAGTTAGGGTTTGCAAGATTATTTGGGGTTTTTATAGATCTATAGTTTGTGGGTATAGATCTAGTGTTTTTGCTACATTTTCTTCTTGATTGTAAGTGTTCCTTGAATCTTTGTTGGTTTCATCTATTTTCTTTATAGATCTATGTTGTTCATAAAAGATCCATGTGTTTGTGTTAATTTTTACAAAAGAAGTAAGTTAATATTTTGTCATCTTTTATAAAATGGAAGTAAACATTGTTACCACTTTATGTTTATGTTTTATATTATGTTCTTGGCGAGATTGAGAGTTGATGAGAGTTGCAACAATAGAGATTAGGTTGGATTAAGGTTAGTTTTGTGGTGGATTAGTTGTAAATAAAGGTTGAACTAGATTAGGCACTAATATGCGAGTTGGGTTGATTTTTGGGCGTATTTTGGTAGAACAACCTTGCTGTCCCGACTTTGTTTTGGGGTTTTGAATGACTTAAAAATGTTTTCATTAGACGTAAAAGTAGTTTTTGAAGAGCTTATTTCGAATAGATAATTTTTCATATACCACACTTTAAAATCGGACATAAAACGGCCAAGTTATGGCCAAATGAAACTCGAAACATTTTTCGGCAACATGGATGAATAGTGGGCTGTTGGGAATAGTAAAATGGGTTTCCGGGCACTTTCGGACGATTTTGGATGTTTTAAATGCAAGCGAAACATATAGAAATGTTAAATAATTAGTTAGAACAACTAGAAATGTCATGAAATGTTATTTGAGATGACGACCTTAATAAAAAGTAGGATTATTAAAAATGGTACGAATTGGACATTTAGGCGATTTAAACATAAGGATTAGGCGGTTTAGAATTGTTTAAGCGATTTGTAAAATATGGAAACTTAAGAAAATAGGGGACGCTATTAACGTTTTGAAACTAAAAAGTTTCCTAAAAGGGAAAGTTTCTAAAAATAGTAACTTTTTGCAAGTGTCGGGATTTAACTAAGACGCTAATGAACATGGTAAAGTTTCAAAGTCTTTTTATTACTAAAACTCAAACACACATGATGGCTTTAATGATGAACCTTGATCGTCTACTTGTTTCTTTGCAAATGCTAAAGATCATACCCAATTTACTCTATGTCGCGCTAGACCTCCTATATCTTCATCATTTGTTGTGTTAACGCCTTATTCCGCTTTGCTAAGGTGAGTTTCATATCCCCACGTTTTTTTAACCGATTTACAAATGCTTTAAACTATGGGGTGAGAAACATTATTTGCTTTATAAATTGTACACCAATTTCTTACGCGAGTTTACTACATGTTTATGTGTTGCCTAAGTTCTTACAAACCTACTACTGCCCAAATTGAACATGAACATAGTTTCTCGATCGAGGATGTTGAGGGAGCGCAGTGAGTTAACTAATCTATTAGGACTAATTATTCCATATCCTCTTTGGTTTCCATTCACAAGAAGAACAAACGGCTATATGTTCATGTCGATGGGCATTATGGTGGTCTTTTTTTATTTGGTTTTTTTTGACAACCCACCCGGTTAATGGGGCAGGAATACTATGCGACAAATGTAGCATGCACTGTTGATTATTATGCTTCATTGTCATGAGCATAGAGGCAACAGTTAAATACTTTTTAAGTGAATGCACTTATCTGTTATAGAGTCGCATACCTGTTGAAAACTTGTGGTCCACTTCTTGTATTAACTTAACCTTGACATCACCAATCATTATGTTGACGTTTTAAACATGTTTTCCCAGTGCTAGGCTTGGATTGATTCTGATGCTATGTGGAGTCTATGTGCTATGTGACTCGCCAATTTCAAGATTTATCTAATATTTACTCGTTTGTCATTATCAAATCTCTGTTATCTTCCGCTACATTTAACTTAATTATTATGGTTCAGTAAAACTTAAGATTTATTTTATTTTATGCAACGAGTTAAACCTTTTTCAAACGACCATATTATGGTCCTCTTTAAATTGCTATTGGGGATAGGATTGTTATGACGTCACGCCCTCGGACACGTATTCCGTCCAGGCCCCGTTTGGGGGTGTGACAGACAACTTGAACCAAATAATCAAACTTACTTCACGGTTGCTCTTAAAATTTTTACTTTTTAAGGTGTGCCGTATTTCGTAAGTGACACAAATGGCGAGTTTTTAAATCTTTGATTCGAGTTGGGAACTTATTAATGGATAATACCTCAATTGAAGGTATTATTTGTTGGTGTTCTTTTACCAACTTTGTTTATTATTTTTTTATGAACAATTTTTATACTTTTTTTAATTTTTTTTATTATATGATAATTATACTAATAAAAAAAAAGAAAAAATATTTTTTACTTTTTATATTTTATAATTTTTTTTGTATTTTTGAATTTTAAACAAAAACAAAACTTTCGAAAACGAAAGGGTCTTCAAATCACGATCCACAAACTTCAAATGAAAGAATCTATTCACAAAGCCTGCAACTGCGCAAAAAAAATTGATTTGCTAGAAAACAACACAGGTAAATATACAGATAAATATGAAAAGATATATTACCAAACTACCCTTGAAGGACAAAGTAAAAGGAAAATCTACTCAAATATAATATTATAATATATAATAAATATATATATATATCTAATATATAATATATATATATATAAGATATATATATATATATATATATTATATATATATATATATATATATATAATACAATATTAACCGGGAAGTATGATTCCCGGGTCTTTCTTCCCCAACGATTTAATGAAATTGAGACCACGTTTCGATCGAATAATGATTTGAATTGGTAAGAAAGATTGTATTTAATATATCTATTCCTAAGAATTAAAAAAACAATTAAAATAAGCAAATGATAACAATTAAGTACAAAAACAAATAACGGGATATCAAACTTTAACTAAAAACGCTTAAATGGCAGTTAAAAACCCTAAATTTCTAAAATTAAACCTAAATTAAATTCTTCTTTTTAAACGACTCTAATGACAAAAAAGTAATTTAAAGAAAAACCTAAGAACAAAAACGGAGTTGAAATGAGCCTTAAAACACAAAAATAAAAACTTGGAACAAATCCCGTTCTTTAAAAAAAGAAATTTGCAAATTAAACCTATACGAAAGCAAAACTAATATTTTTTTTTTTTTTTTTTTTTTTTTTATCTAGAAACATTACATATAAAATAAAATTTTCTAAAAAAGAATTAGATTTTTTTGATTATTTTTCTATTTTTTATGATTTTTTAAAGTTTTTAACAAAAATAAATGTTTAAAAATACTAAACTAATTATAAAAATTCTAAAAACAATACAAAAAATAGCTTAAACTAATACGGACCTGGGAAAAAATAAGCTTGGTTACACATCTTATTGAATAAGTTGTGTAATAAGTTATAACAGCTTATAAAGCTAAAATGGGTAAAATGTATACAAGTAATAGATATTGTAAAACTATAACGAAAAAGACCTCAGGGTGCGTTGGTAGTGGTGTGTGGTGTTGTGTTGTTATAAAGGTTGAGGGTGTTGAGGTCGGGGGTTCGAGCCTTTCTCACCCTCGATTTAAACCTTCCCTTTTTATTAGAAAAACTTTAAAAAACAAAGTTGTAGAAAAGTTGAAAATAAGTACCTTTTAAAAAAAGAAACTTTTATGAAAAGCCCTAATAATTATGAAACAGCTTAAACATTGACGATAAACACTATACTTATTTTGGTCTAATAAAGAAACTTTTTTTAAGCTCCGCAACTAAATAAGCAAGATCAACGAACTATAACTAAATTTCCTACCTTACCCACCCTAATAACTTAAAATGACGAAATGAGTATAAATAAAATGACATAAGCAAAAAACTAAATTAAGCTCTTATGAAAACTTTGAAACCAAACAGTCACAAAGGCTAAGTTTGATCTAATTTTTAAGCTAACAAATGAATGACTTAAGCTATGGAACTTATATTTTCTTAAAGCTTGACTAAGTGGCTTTTTGAAAATGCTTTTAAAAAGATATAAGGAAAACAAGAGCTTATTGGAAAAACCTTTTGAAAACAGACAACTTAGCCAGCATTTGCTGACTTTGGTATTTGAAAGCTGAAAGACAAAAAGCTATTTTGCAAGTTGAAAACATATTATCAAAAGAGCTTAACTTCAAAAAGAAAATTGAAACCTATTAACTATGAACCTAGAACTATATGAATGCTAAATTTCCAATCCAAACCACAACTTTATCCATCTGATATTTAATCATGAAAGAGGCCATTTGTCTTATGTTAGTATCTGATACAATTGGCACTTACCAAGACACACAACTTAATTCCTATTATGCAGACTATAAGAGACTAACTTTACTAAATTAAAACACTAACCTAAATGCAGAATAAAGGTAAATGAAAGAACTAACAGGAAGTTAAGCAATAAAGCAAAGAGACAACTTGACAGATTATGACCCTATGAATACTTAACTCATGAAAACTAGATTAACCCTTATCGGACTTATGACACTAGTTTAAACAAACCTAAATTGAGATTTTAAACCAAAAACACAAGAAAAATTGGCCAAATGCATCTTAAACTTGTTGCCAAGTCAGTTAATCCTAACACCCCTTTAGAATTTTCAAAATCCATTAGTAAACTGTAATATTGAAATTATATTGAACAAAGTTTGAATACCAGATAATAACTAACTTATAATCACCTTAATAAAGCTATAACAACAAACAAATAAGCCAGAATCTAACAACTATTTATTATGTTAATATTTTTGAGCTTTTATGACAGATTTGAGATAAATTGAAGCAAACTATGATTTAAGCTATATTAATAAAAAACAGGAATCAATCCTATTCAAATAGCATATTAAGACATAAATAATCACTAATAAGCAAGAAATAAGCAAAAATAAAGAACTATTAAGCTAAGAAATTAAGACAGAAATAGAAATGAGGGACTTACCAAAGCCTTAGCTAATTAAAGGCAATAAAGGCTCAAATGAGCTATCTACAAGCTCCAGCTTATCCAATGATAAGTTGGTAGGAGTCCCATAAGCTCTTCCATGTTAAGCTTATCATCCATAAGTCCATAATCCATAAGCATAGGTATTTAAACTGATTTTATTGGTTTATGTAGATTAAGAGCTTGTTAATAGCTCAATTTGAGCTTAGAGACTCAAAGAGCTGATGAGAGCTTATTAGAAGCTTTTGGAATAGTGACTGACAACATTTGAAGATTATAAGAGCTTATGACAGATTGTATAAATGAACACTAAATTTCATTAACTTGAAAACTGATTACAAGATAAATTGAAAATCTGATTACATTAAGTTGAAAGAGAAAATTACATAAGCTAAGGATTTAAAAAACTAAAATTACAATTTAACTAAAAAATGTAAAAGCTTCAAACTCGATAGTGTGTGTGTGATTGTGAGGGCTATTTATAGCCTGTAAGAGAAGCTTCTAGGAATATAGCCCGCTCCTCTTAGTCTTGATCTCTACCCTTCATATATCACCAATCATTGGATCCTTGATTTACACCGTTGGATTAAATGGGGTGAGCACACGGATTGCCAGCGTGGCATTCCGTGTGTCAGACCTTGTGCTTCTTTTGTGAGTCTTTTAGTGCAAAAATCCATTTCTCCATGTGCTTCTTTCAATGCCACCATGTCCCTTCTTGTGGGTTTCCACCAATGAGAAGCCTTGGTGACGTATAACTCTGCCATGTTGTCCTTTGATGCTTGAATTATGCTGCCATGCTGTCAATTGCTATTTACCCCTTGATTTGAGTGAGTGGTTAAATGAAGGGGATGATGAACAGTAACAACTTCTTTTCCCGCTTATTTTTTACTTTTCATAAAGGTGCGTTTTGATTTAATTTGACCCGGGTAAAAGATTTGTTTGACTTGGGCTTATGTAAAGAAAAATGGGTTTGGGCCGGGTGTTGTGGGTTTGGGTTTATACATAAGAGTTAACGGGTGTTAACTCTTTATATTTTAGAGAGTTAACACCGTTAGGGTTTAGGGGACCATTTTTGCAAATTTGTTTAACTTTGAGGGACTGATTTGGTATTTTTGGGTTTTGTCTTTTTGTGGTTGACCACTGTTGACCATGATAGCATTCTCCCGGCTTTTGCACACTCAATTCCGTTCCCGTGTCCGTGTTTGTCCGGCTTTGACCGTTTTCTTGTGATTTTTGCAATATCCGTACCTACACAATCACAAAGACAAAACAAGCAATATACAAGCATTTTAAGCACAATTTTGTCTTTTATGGGACATTTTTGATATAAAAAGGATATGTGTTTTCACACATATCAAAATTCCCCAAACTAAGCGATTGCGTGTCCTCACGCAATATTATATGCTTTAAAACCAAATACCTCAAAACTTCCCCAAACTAAATCTTTGAAAAGTAGCAAAGATTTTTGTGGAGAGAGTTAAGAAATCACAAGTTATAAAACACCCCATTTTCCCATTTTTATAAAACTTTTTCATTTTTTTTATATATAAACTTAGAATATTTCGACTTTCGTTATTTCCATAACTGTTAGGGATCATAGAACAAGATGCATTTCGATCCGAGAATGCCCCAAAAAGGATAAATTCATCGTCCCCGACTTTTCACTTATCCAAACCAAGCTTAAAACGAAATCACAGCTAAATATCAGTAAAGATGCTAACACTACTCATATTTGCAACTTGTAAACTTTTTACTCCCGACATTTATTATATCTTAAGTGAATGTGCTATTTTGAATTTCATCCCATGTAGCGACTTTCGTCTCGGCACATCCCAACCTTGCGGCTAAGTGACCAGGCTTTTGACACCCCACAGAGACTAGTATCGGGACTCACGGACCTTAGGTTTCAAAAACTCTCAGGTTTCCCGAATATACATAGCTTATAAAATAGAATAGTCAAAGTTCAAAAGCATATTTGAATTTAACAAAAAGAAATCTATTTAATTTAAACTTAATATTAAATATTTATGCAATTGTAACCCTCGACCTTTTAGAAGGCTGCAACATCGGTTGTGAGCCGGCAAGATGCAGCAAACTTTTATCAGTCTCGGATTTTTATTCTTACTATGGGCTTTCTTTAGAAGACTACCACATCGGTTGTGAACCGGCAAGAGGTAGTAAACTTTTATCAGCCCACAGCTTTTATTATTATTTTTTATCATTTTATCATTTTTTTTACTTTATATAGAGAAGACTTCTTTTTGAAAAATTCAAGTATAAATTTGAACTAAGACTAATTTTTTTTGCTATATATTACATAAAAAATTGCTGATTTAGGTTTAATCTCCAAAAACAGCACGTATATTATTCCGGTTAAGAGCTTATGGGAGAAAAAGCAACAAGTTACATACATGAGCTCTTAAGATTTCCAACTAATCCTTGCTTAGCATCCAACTCATAATTAACTCTATCATTTTTCATTCTTCGCGAATTTCTGCGAACGCTTAGCCTAAAAGTTAAGGAACAAGCTAGAGCTCAACACGCTCGATCGAGTCAAAATTTACTCTTATTCTACCCAGCAAGAAAGTCAAAATTGTGACAAAAACACTTATTTTATTTTTTTTGAAAATTTTAAAAATTTTCATATTTCTTAAAAGTTTTGGTGGGAAAATGGGGTACGTGAGAACAACAGGTAAAGGTAGGCAAGATCATATCAAAGATATACTACCCCATACTAAAATTAAACATTGTCCTCAATGTTTCCTAGCCTAAGACTTAAAAACCCCATACTAGAACTCAAAAAGGTCGAATGCATAACCTAAACATGAAGAAAGTATCACAAAAATCTTAAGCCGTTTATTAAATGTGCTACGCCGTCAGGAAGGGAAGCTTGCAACGCCGTCTAGATCTGCTAGCAACTACGTCAGGAAAGTTGTGACGGCGTCTGAACTTAGCCGTCATAATGAAACCCTAGAAGATTCAACGGCGCGAAGACATTAGGATTTCTTGCGACGAGCGTATCACGATTGTTTTCTTATATATACAAACTCGAATTTTGGTTTTTATATAGCATATTAGGAGTGGAGTTCGGTAGAGAATGATTTGTAGCTGACTTTGGGATTATTTTAGGGTTTCCCAACCCTTTTGTACCTTCCCCAATTTCTTGTTTTAATATAGTGAAGTTCTTTTATCTTTTAATCTTTCAATATGTCTTATTGTTTGATTGGTTATTGTTCTTTGCTTATCTTTAACATGCTAGGCTAGATCTCATTAGTGTTTGCTTATGATTGCATGTGAATTGGTATGTAGCATACTAAATAAGATCTGCTTTTTAATGATGTGTGTACATGTTTAGACTCTAAAACCCTATTTACTTAAGTGTATCAAAGATCTAGAGTGGCATGATTGTGTAAAAAGGATTTCATCGGTAATAGCCTTCATACTACCTTACCCATCTATGGATGATCCCCTTTAAGTACTTTAATGCACGTCTATCTCCCTAGGGGACTTGTAACAGTCTTCATACTACCTTACTTGTGCGTTTCCCTAGCAAGGTATCATGTAGACGGCGCTTTCGTGTAATTCGTCATGCTTCTCGGAAATACTTACACATACATCTCAAGTGTGACAAGGAAATAGAGTTAGGAGAAGCATACTAAGGATTATGCATGATTAAGTAAACACTTCTCTTTTATCATACGAATTCTCCACATTAGATTTAGTTTAATTATTAGATAATTAGTTTAAAACAAACCTCCTTCAAACCTGAGATTTTATCTGCTTTCATTAAAATATAAAAATACAAAAAGTATTCTTCTTTCAATCCCGTAGACCTTAGTTACATCTAGTTCGGACCTTCACACGCTATTCCCCTAGAGAACGATAAAAACCCCCCGAGTCTTGCCTATACTACACTACAACGGTTAGGTACACTGCCTAGAGAGTTGTAAAACGTAGTGGAGTTTCACAACCTCATCAAAGTTTTTGGCGCCGCTGTCGGGGAATAGTATAGGTTCCGAATGTTATTTAGCTTAGGTCTACTCGCTTGAATCCTTTCAAGTGAGATTTTTATTTACCTCATCAAAGTTTTCTCTTCGTTCCCCTTGTTCGTCAAAACCGCCGCCATGACTCGTAGCACCATTAGGAGATTGACAAAACCGCTCGACGAACCTTAAAGAGAAATACATCAGCATAGGAAAGCCGCCCGCCGTCATCAACAAAACGAATCTTTAGCCATAGCCAGAAAGAACCTTTTTGAAAATGACGCATCATCATTCGTCAATATAGAACCAAAAACCGCACCAACTCCCAAGAGCTTGTACGAACACTCTTGTCCGAACCCATCCGGATTCCAAAATCCAATTGTTCTCCCTGAAGACCAGACGGGAAACATCGTAAACAATCGCGATGTTTGGTTAATACAAATCGTTTGTGAATTCCAAGGTTTAGAAACTGAGAACCCCTTCCAGCACCTTAAGCTCTTCCTGTGCATAGTAGACAACATACAAGCTGACGGGGCTACAAAAGACGCATCTCGATTCCGATTCTTTCGTTTCACCCTAAAAGGCAAGGCAAAAGAATGGCTCGATAGGCTGCCTCCTGGCCGTGTTACAACATGGGAACAATTAGTCTCCCAATTACTAAACAAATTCTTTCCCCCAGAATGCACAACGTTCATTCGAGACAAGATCCTTCGATTCCGCCAAGAAAACAACGAACCCATCAAAGATGCCTGGAGTCGTTTCCAGGATCTGCTTCAACAAGCCCCTCACCATGGGATAAAAAGATGGCTTTTATTCCAACTGTTCTATGACAATATGGCCTCCAAGGATAAAGGGAAACTGGATCAATTCACATAGTTCTGATTTAGTTCACTAAATGAAGATGATTTTGTTCAATATCAAGATGATTTATGGGACGAATCGACACCACCCATGAACGTCTCATTTATTTCAAAACTAACTCTTAATAGCGCCTTGAAAAAGGGTCTATCAAACAGCTCTCTTACCTCACATCAGCTACCAAAGGAAAAACTCTGAAAAACCCATACCTCATCTGCGATATTTGTGGTGGAGCTCATGAGGCTGATGAGTGTGACCAAGTTATATCACGCGAGCAAGTATGCTTATTCGGTGGGGATATTTATGACGACCCTTCTCTGCTGAGATTTTATCAAAACAATGATGTTCCCCTTTGGCAAAACTAAAGAAGAAAAATAGAAGGAGAAGATGGTCCCGACTGGGTCATTAGGAGTAAATTTGAGGATAAATTAGCCAATTATAAGATGAAAAATAATTTCCACTTAAAGGGGTTCGGGGAAATGCTGCATAAACAAAGAAACGATATGCACGAGCAATTCTCTCAAATCCTCTCCACCCTCGAGATCATAATACATACCTCCCACCTCAAGAAACTGACCCTCGCCATCACTACTCGATCAGGGACCACCACACGCGGTCCACCCTACCTATCTGCTCCAGCCCCATCTGTAACCCACAAAATGACTGAAGTGGAAAGACCCGAAGGTAAGGAAACTCTTGCAAACTCAGGTGGCGTAACCTCGCAATCACCCACTTTATACCATCCTTCCAAATCATCTACATACCCTTCCCGTCCTGATTAAAAAATCAAAAAAAGGAGAATGAAGATGAGCGGCTCCTATCTATCTTCAGACAGATCCATATCAACCTACCCTTCCTTGAAGCTATGATCCACATGCCTAAAGGAGCCAAGGTTCTAAAGGATCTTCTTTCACATAAAGAAAAACTCGAAAAAGCAGCCTCGTCGGTCAAACTTAGTGAAGAATGTTCGGCTGTCATCTAAAGAAGTTTGCCCTAGAAGGAGGGAGATCTAGGAAGTTTCACACTACCATGTCTTATCGGACCCTTGACAGTGAAAAATGCCCTGGCTGACTTAGGGGCAGTATTAACCTCATGTTGCATTCTCTTTTCCGGAAACTAGGAATCTTTGAACTTAAACCAACCAGAATGAGTATCCAGTTAGCTGATCAGTCAATTAAGTACCCCGTTGGTGTTTGTGAGAACCTCTTAGTCAGAATCAATAGGTTCATCTTTCCAGTTGATTTTGTAGTCTTAGAAATGGACGAAGATGAACTGGTCCCAATCATCTTAGGGCGGCCTTTTCCTCGCAATATCTCGAGCCGTGGTTGATGTACACGAAGGAAAATTGAGTCTCAGAGTCGGTAGCGAGACCGTCACCTTCAACATCGGTAAATCTACAAAATTTGTGCACTCTCGCGATGATTATCTCTATTGCGCCGAACATACCGTTAAACTTGTCAAAGAACAATGGGTGGACACAATCCACCACGATGGATAATGGGTGGATACCAATGAGAAATGTAAATCCGAAGAGATCCATGCAGTTTCATTCTATCCAAGGCAAGAACAGGTCGAACCACTCGAATGGAAGGCACCCGAGAATCGCCTTAAATCTTCGATAAGCGAACCACCAAAGTTGGAGCTGAAGGAGATCCCATAAAATCTTGAGTACGCTTTTCTTCAAGGAGATGACCAGCTCCCTGTGGTCATCTCATCAACACTGTCTATCCACGAAAAATCTAAACTCCTCAAAGTTCTAAGAAATCACAAGGGAGTAATTGCTTGGAGTGTCGCGAATATAAAGGGTATTAATTCATCCTTTTGCACTCATAAGATTCTCATGGAAGATTAGTACAAGCCTACTGTTTATCCCCAAAGGAGAGTGAACTCGAATATCAAGGAAGTTGTAAAAAAGGAAGTCATCAAACTCCTTGATCGCATGACATGATATCCCATTCTGTTTGCCCAATGGGTCATCCCGTTCAGGGTCATTCCCAAGAAAAGAGGGATGACTGTAGTAAAAGAACGAAAGAACACCTTATACCTCAACGCACAGTCACCAGATGGCGTTGTATGCTCGACTTATAGGAATCTAATGATGCATCCGAAAAGATCATTTCCCCCTACCACCCATCGATCAGATGCTTGAGCGATTAGCTGGGCTTGAGTATTATTGTTTTCTGGATGGTTTCTCAGGGTATTTCCAGATCCCTATAGCCTTTGAAGATCAAGAAAAGACTACGTTCACATGCCCTTATGGGACATTTGCATACAAAAGAATTCCTTTTGGGTTATGCAACGCCCTAGCCACATTCCAACATTGCATGATGGCTATATTCCATGAACTAATCAAGGACAGTATGGAAGTATTCATGGAGATTTTTTAGTTCATGGAAGATCCATTGGATCACTGCCTTGCAAATCCTAGAAAAGGAATGCTCAAACGATGTGAGGAAATAACCTTGTATAATATTGGTAGAATGTCACTTTATGTAAGATGAGGGGATAGTCTCGGCCAAAGTTTCTGGGTCATGGATTGAGGTTGATAAGGCGATCAATTGCGTCAATATTCAAAATACCCTTACCCCCCCCCCCCCCCCACACAAATGCAACGGCTCTATCGTAGCTTCTTAGGGCACGCATGTTTTTACCAAAGATTTAGAAAGGATTTTTCACACATCACGCGTCCTTTGACTCAACTCCTCGTGAAAGATGCCCCTTTTTTCTCTAAAGAGTGCATCCAAGCTTTTGACAAGCTTAAGCCGAAGCTTACTCAGTCCTCATCATGATTAAGCTAGATTGGTCGCTCCCCTTTGAGATTATGTGCGACGCTAGCGACTATGCAGTAGGGGCGATATTAGGACAAAAAAGGGAGAAGCATTTCTAGCCAATTCATTATGCTAGAAAAACCATGAATAAAGCACAGGTAAACTACACCACAATGGAAAAGGAACACCTTGCAGTGTGTTTGCTAGTTCGATAATTTTTTAACAGTACCGGTTTTTGTCTAAAAACCTTTGTGCCTCACTGATCATTTCTGCTCTGCGATAATGTGCACCAAGCAAAGAATGAAAATCACGGCTTATTCGATTGATACTTTTACTTCAAGAATTTGATATTGAAATCCGTGATAAAAGGGGTGCTGAAAACCTCGCAGCAGATCATCTCTCCAGGCTTAAGAATCCGAAACTAGGGAAACTCACCAAAGCCAAAATCAGGGACCTATTTCCAAAAGAACAACTCATGTCGATCACCAACCAAAGTAATGAACCTTGGTATGCTGATTATGCTAACTACCTAGCAAGTCGGGAGTTACCTTTTCGATCCACCCGACAAGAAAAGCAAAAAAAATTCAATGACATGCGACATTATTTCTGGGATGAACCCTTCCTTTTTAAACAGTGTGCTGATAAAATTATTTGTCGGTGCGTCGCTGGAAAAGAGGCCTCCCAAATCCCGTATCAATGTCATAGTGGTCCCTCTAGAGGACACCATAGGATTGCCACGACTGCAGGAAAAGTTTATGAAGCTGGATTTTACTGGCCAAACATCTTTTGCGATGCCCGAAAATTAGTCCACTCATGTGACGCATGTCAAAGAGCTGGCAATATCTCCGCAAGGAATGAAACACCTCAAGGATTCATTTAGGTCTGTGAAATATTCGACGTCTGGGGGATTGATTTCATTGGACCGTTTCCTTCGTCAAACGGGAACAAATACTTTTATTGACTACGTATCTAAATTGGTGGAAGCTCAAGCTCTCCCCACTGGTGATGCTAGGAATGTAGTTAAATTCCTAAAAAGTTTGTTCGCCCGTTTCGGCATGCCCAAGGCATTGATAAGTAATAGGGGAACCCACATCTGCAATTACCAAATGGAACGTGCAATGAAGAAATATGGGATAGTACATAGGTTTTCAACTGTATATCACCCATAAACTAATGGATAAGTTGAAAACACTAATAGGGCAATCAAACGGATTCTTGAAAAAACTATCGGGAATAATAGGAAGGATTGGTCGAATAAGCCTGATGATGCCCTTTGGGCCTTCCGAACAGCCTTCAAAACACCCTTAGAAACGACTTTGTTTAGGCTGATCTATGGAAAAGCTTGCCATCTCCCCGTTGAACTCGAGCATAAGGCCTACTGGGCCCTTAAACTTGCAACATGGATTTGAAAAAAGCTGGTGCTAACAGGTTCTTGCAAATTAATGAGTTAGACTAATTGAGGCTCGACTCCTATGAATAATCTATTTCGTATAAGGAAAGGATGAAGAAATGGCATGATAAGTGAATTAGATCACCCATGGAGTATGAAAAAGGAGATAATGTACTCCTTTTTAACTCTCGCTTAAGGCTTTTTCAGGAAAATTACAATCAAGATGGTACGGCCTATTTACGGTAAATCGAACAATGAAAAATGGGGCCATTAAGTTATGTGACAAGGGAGGGAATGAATTCATTGTGAATATGCAACGTGTAAAACCGTATCAATCAAACGCGGAAGATTTTGACAAAGATGAAGATATCATTCTGGATGACCAAGGAGGAGTCGCGTAAGGAATAAGACTCCGAGTCTAGCTAAAAGACTCTCTAATAAACAAAAGCGCTTATTGGGAGGCAACCCAATCATTTAAATTTCTTGCATCTTAGGTATGTCATGTGTGTTTTAGTTCTTTATTGTTTGTTTTAATTATTTGAAAATAATTTTGTAATCATGCTTTGTTTTGATTTTAACTTCGTCTTAATCTCGATCAAAGGTATTTTGCAAAATAAGTGTAGGGGAAAACATCAGGTTTATTCGCGTCTTGTGTGTTTGTTTAAGTCATATGATTGTGTTAATAAATTTTGTGGTTTTTGAAGTATATTTTTGTTAGAAATACTAATGGGACTTGCGTGCAGAAATTTTTCAAGAAACGAAAAAAATTTCTTTACAGCACGTGGAGACGGCGTCACCACCCTGCTATAGTAAAAATTCGTATTTTTTCTAATTTTGTATAATTTCTAGAATTTGTAACTTGCTCTACAGAAAACCACGATTACATTAACACATTCAACCTATCCTTTATTTGTTTTCGTAGAGTCATAAACCTTAAATCATATAGTTGTATATATATCATTCCTCCGATTTTACGCTATGTTAGCCTTATTTTTTATATAAGTCGAACAAGAATGTTATCGGTCGTCTTAGTCGTAATTAGTGTTGTTATGTAATAGGTTGGTCGGGATTAACGGGCTTGGACTTTACGCTAATATTGTCCATATTTCGGGCTCAAAGCCCAAGATAAGCCAAGCCCGGCCCAAGAAGAAAGTCCATACACTTCATGTGGGTATGAGACTATAAATAGGACCCTCTCCAAACATGGAGAGGGTGTTGGTTACATTTGCTTCATTTGTATGTGTGTGTAATCATCCACCACCCTTTCTCTCTCTAATCTAATCTTCTAATCTTTCCTTTTTCTTTTTGCTTATCTAGCTTATTGCTTATTCTTATTCTTATTGTTGTGAAGTGGATAATATTTGGGATAACAATTGGTATCAGTCTCCAAGGGGTGGATTGTGATGCGTTTGTAGTTTATATTTTAGCTTATTATCGTGCTTTATCTAGCTTATTTTTTAACTCGTTATACTTTCAATTTGTATTAAAAACTTATAAAATCTGAATTTTTTTCTGTCATTCATTACTTTTCATAAACTTGGAACATGTGTTTGGATTTAGGCCCACGGATTATATTTGTTTAGGCTTATTTTATCAAACAGTTTCAAGTTTTTTCATAAACTTATTTCCTTATAAAGTTTCAAGTTTTCTTTTCCTAAACGTATTATGGTTAGTGTTTTCGTGCCTTATTTGCTCTTCATAGCTGCTTTGTAGATCTTTTCAGCTTATTTAAGCTTATATAGAGTTCTTCTCACAGTAGTTTATTTTTCTTTCTTTCTAGGTTTTAGCTTATTTGGGTTTTGAAAACTGCTTATTTTGCTTGTCACTACAACATTTACCACTTTTCCCAGGGACAAATCCATGCATTCCCTGGCGACTTGTCACTGGGGATACTAATCCCGTGTGACATGTCGCCTGGGATAAGTTGCAGGGGAAAGCTCGAATGGGATTCTTTCTCGGGCGAAACTGTCAGGCCCACATAGTTTCAGTCCAACAATTAAGTGCCACGGTGGAGGGTTTTCTCAGACGACTTGTCGTCCGGGATAGTGTTGTTATAAAAATAGTAATTAACAGTGAAGCTTGATTAATTAATTCATTACGCACAATCCCGAACGACTTGTCGCCCGGGAAAGCTTTCCTTATACGTTGACTTGTCAATGCTAGAAATAACTTTTGTCGTTTAGTAATAGCTATCCCCGGCGACATGTCGCCCGTGATTCGTCTGCATATTATTTTTTATGTGGCTATCCCCGGCGACATGTCGCCCGGGATACTTCTGCATATTATTTTTTGTGTGGGTAATCCTCGGCGACATGTCGCCCGGGATAAGTCTGCATTTTTTTTGGTACTGCCTGTACAGCAGGCCATTTCTAGAATTTTTCCGGAAAAAATCTACCAAAACTCAAACATGTATAAACCAATACAGATGCTACCCAAATACATTACAACTTGTACCAAAACACAATACAATATAACGGATCAACGCATTTGATATAATAAAGCTAAATACGTCCAAAATCCAAATAAACGGAATATAGTCTACAAAACGGGCTTCCTAGTCACAAAACTTGCATTATCCGCAAGATACAAGTCAATATTCACCTAGATAACATGTTCTAAACATACGGGGAAACAAATGTGTACATAAGGGTCACCAATATATACTTCAAGAAACAAAATAGCATATACTTACCCATATATAATATCTCCTAACTATCGGCATCCTCATCATCCTCCTCATCCTCGCCGTCGTCCTCATCATCGCCCGGCTCATCATCCTCGACCTCGCCACCCCCGCTGACACTACCGAACTCAGGCTGTGACTCAAGATGCCTAAGCATCTGTGACATTTTGTCGTCACTCCTAAGTGGAATCCTAAAAAAACACATCATCAGTAGCCAAATGCTACATTTCAGACCCTTCTACTTCTAAGTGGGATTATTGTTGTTAAAACTTATGTAGACAATGTTAAATTATTTTTAGGAGATAATGAAAAAAGTATTTGAGTACGTGTAAGATATGATGAATGAAGTTCATTTGTATTATGCACATGATATGAAGTTCATAAAATGACAACATAAAGTATCCTCGACGACATGTCCCCAGGGTACAAAAGACTGCTAAAAAAAACTTAATACTTTACCTTAGTTTCTTGACAGTTCAAAACACCAAAATACTCCAATTATAAGCTTATAGCTTATTCCACAACAAAACTTACATATAGAGCTCGGTCCTCATCCCGCAAGAATACGCCGCCAACAGTATGTGTCATGAAGAAGGTCTGGATCAGCGACGAGTACTCGCGAGTAGTTGAGCTCTCCATCTGCACATACACACGTATATAAGATGAAACAAATTAAAAATGACAAATCACAACACACCAAAGCATATAATCATATATATATATATATATATATATATATATATATATAATATTTATTTATATTATTTTTTTTTTTTATTATATATATTTATATATTATATTATATATATATATGTGTGTGTGTGTGTGTGTGTGTGTGTGTGTGTGTGTGTGTGTGTGTGAGATGTGTGTACAACAATTATAACATTTTAGATGTACCGATATTGATCTGTCTCACGCACATTAGGGGTGTGCAGGTGACGAGTCTCCGGGTAGACACACACTGTATCGCGCTCACTTCCATCTCAGGACCCCAGTCCCGCCTATCCCAGCTCTCCGCCCGGAGTTTGCTGGTCGATTTCTGAGCCATCACACTACCACCCGGCATAGAGATCTCTCTCGGCCTTCTCACGCGCCAACATACACGAGCACATCGCCACTGCACCGCGCACCAAGTATCCCCCACACTATCGGCCGCTGGTATATCGTTCCGCACTGAGGAGTGTTCTCGACCGCTGTATGTACGCAATGCTCTCATACAGCTCACCGTTAAGTCTCACGGCATGCTCTCGGCGGTCTCTGGTTCCCCACACACACAATCGCACTGTGCCTTGAGTCGCACTCGCAATTGTTGCCACTCTCGCAGATCTTTTGATTTATCGCCTGCTTACGATACCCGTTTGAGATTTTTGGCTAGCGCTCGGATTTCATGGTGAGGCTTCAAGTAAATGGTATTGGCAATCATATACAACAAGACAGAGTTATCAGTATATTATTTTTCTATACCTTTATAATTTCAGTTTTTTTATTTGTATGTTATAAAGAAATAAACGTATACTACGTATACCTATATCAACCACATTAATCCTTAGATGAAACACGATAATGAATAAATAAAAAGAAATCACACTTCAATCCACATGTGCTTATTCCACAGCTTATTCCAAAAAGCTTATTAAAAACCACTTATTAGTATTAGTGGACTTCTTTTGTCTGAGCTTATTACCAGCTTAGCTTATTACAAAAATTAAAAAAATCATAAAAATCTAAAATCATACATTTTGTTGCTAATTCGACTTGTGTGTTTAGAGGGTTAGAAAAAGAAGAGAATAATCATCATTTAGAGGGTTAGGAGAAGAAGAATCATCATTTAGAGGGTGGAGGAAGAGGGCTTATTATTTTAGCTTATTAATATTAATAGTGCTCGTGTGCAAGTGTACGTGGTAATGGTGGTGGTGAGCTGTGGTGAGAGGTGGTGGTGGTGGTGAGCTGTGGTGATGGTGGTGAGATGTGGTGGTGATGGTGGTGGTTTTTCTTCTTCTTCTTCAATAATCGCCAGAGCTTATTGAAGTTTTGCTTTCTCGTTTTTTGTTAAGTCTTTTCCCATATATGCTTTTTGGTGCCTATTAAAATCCCTGGCGACAATCCCCAGGCCACGTCACCTAAAAAAACATTAACGCTAATCATTTTCTTAAACGCAAATGATAAGTTGTAAAATGTATCTCGGGCGACATGTTGTCGGGGAAAAGTGAGCGGGAAACATTGTCGCCAAGTTATTTGTTGATTTTTGGGTCAAACTTTAACCACACTATCCCGGGCGACATGTCGCTCGGGAAACTGTCTTCAAACTTTGACTAAAAAGTCTATCAGAATTGGTGCCACGTAGGACGGATTTTTGTCATTTAGTGATGTTTCCCTGGCTTCTTTTGTCGCCCGGGATAACTTCGTCACCTGTTCTACTTTTTCTTGTAGTGTATTTAGGTGTAGTTTTGAGTTTTTGTTTCTCTTTTTCCTTCAAAAGATTTAAAACGTTGTCATCTACCTTATTTGTAGCTTATTTCTAGTTCTTTTAGTGGCTTATTTCTCGTTGTGACAGCTTATTTTCGAGCTTATTTGACCTTCTTGAGTGGCTTATCCTGTAAGCCGTTTGAACTAGCAACAAGGAATAAAGGACAATTTGTTTTCTTTTGCAAAAAGCCAAAAACGTACAAGGACCACAAAAGTACATTTTGTTTGCTGTAGGCGAATTATACTCATCCTATAGTAGGCGAATTATACCAAGCTAAAAGTGTAGGCGAAGTATACATTCCATTAGGCGAATTATACATGAGAAAGAGGGCGATTTATACGCAGTAACTAGGGCGATTTATACATGAAAAAGAATAGGGCGATTTATACGTAACAATATACGTGTGGCGATTTATACGTTGTTCTTAAAAGGCGATATATACATCCTTTTCTTGGCTATTTATACTTAAGAAAAGTCTAGGCGATCTATACATAAGTATAAACGGTAAAACGTGTTCGTTTCGACTTGTTTCGGGTTTCGATTTTGTCGTTCGCCGGTCTTACAACTATACTCATTTGAATTGCAATCCTTCGTAGATCATCGTAGTATATTTACTTTTGACTAAACGTCACTAAACGAGATCAAAATGATGAAACAAAATTATTAACCCTAAACGAGTTTTAAAAGGAAGAAGAAGACCAAGTAGAATTTCATGCATACGTAAATGAATATATTTTAATTTGAAAGGTTCAAATTTAATTTGGAAGGTTTGTTAAGGAAAAGGTTCAAACCTTTTTAAAAGGGTTCATTAAGACAAAGGTTCAAGTAAGAATTAGATAGGTTCAAAGTATTCTTGGTAGGGTTCAAAAAGAAAAGTTCAACTAGTTTTTTTATTATTATTCATTTTTTACTTTTAGTCCTTTTCTTTTAAAACAAGTTTCAATTTTAATCCTAAGTTTTACAAAATCTTCAATTTAAACCTTAGGTTTTAAACACTTTTACACTTCCTATCTTAGTTTTATAACTTTTTCATTAATAACCTTTACTCTTCAAACATTTTCACTTTTGGTTCTTTATTTTTCAATTTTTTTTACTTATTTTGATTTAGTCCTTTAGTCTTAACTAATTTCACCGTTAGCCCTTACTTCAAGTTTTTTAATAATCGTTCATTAAGCTCAAGTACCTTAACGTCAATAACGATTTTTTTCCGAATAACAAACCATAAGAAATCACTTTATCTACTTAAGATTCGTAATTCATTTCACAACAAATCATATCAAATGGAAACGAAAGATACGATTTCTTCGTGTTCTGAAACAAAAAATGTGCAAGCAATAAAATATAAAATGTCAAAAGCAAAAGAGAGATGCATGGAATATTTTTGTTCTCTTCATTCACACCTTCAGGTTCTTTCTAAAGAAGACTTAAAAGGCACTCGTATCGAACATGGATTCAAACAGGCATTCATGTTACTCTTTGGTCAAGATAATGATACTTTCACAAGTACAATGCTTCTCAACGTAGATCAATTACAAAAGCAACTTGACAAAGATGATTTTCAAGAAGATGGATCCATGGCAGCCTTTTGGGTGATCAACAGACAATTTCAGAAGTTCATCGATTCGCAGTTTACTTTAGATTATGATAGTCAAATGACAAACAAGTATTTTGCTGCATACACTGGAATCGACGTTAAGCAGTTCAGAGAAACACTACTTCAACACATGAGTAATGTTAAGAAGTCTATTGCTGAAAGAACATGGCATCAAAGACAGTATGATAAAAGGGTGAATAAAAGACAGATGCAGGCGCAAGAGAGTAAAGCTGACTTAGGAAAAGCATTGGATGCTGATTTGGTTGTCACAGAAAGTAGTGGAACAGAATCAGAAGTGCAAGATGACAGCAGCAAGTCAGGGAATGATACAGATGCTGATGATGCAGATATCAGACCCATATATGACGAAGAGCCAATGGCTAAGGTACAATTGACTGTTGAATGTAATATCTTTGCAATAGGACAACAACATACTGAGCAACTTGAAATCAGTCATGAAGGTAGGGTTGACCAGTATCCTGAACAATGTCAAGTTTAAAGTCCTATGCTTGATTCATCACTTGATAACCAGACAACTGAATACTCAAAAAAATCACTCGAATCTGAAAATATTTTACTCAAAAAGACCGTTTCCCAATTTCAAAAAGATTTTTCAAGAATGGAAGCACATTTTATTGCTCTTGAACTTAAATATCAAAATCAAGCTTTAAAATCAGGGCAACATGGTCAAATTTTAAATGAAACAAGTGATAAAGCCAAAATGAAAAAGGAAATTGATGCTTTTGAAACATTAAACATAGAACTAGAACATAGTGTGGCTAAATTACTTACAGTGAATGAGCATTTAAATAAGGAAAATGAGACTTTTAAAAAGTATTACAAAGATCTGTATGATTCTATTAAAATAACAAGAGCTAAGACTATAGAACAAACAACTTCTTTGATTACTCAAAATGCTAATTTGAAAGCTCAGATTCAAGAAAATGTTTTTGCAATTACTTCTTTGAAAAACAAATTAAGAAAGTTAAAAGGAAATAGTGTGGACACTAAGTTTGCAAAACCATCAGTCTTGGGGAAACCGGTTTTACAACCACTCAGAAACCAATCAGTTGTTAGACAACCGACTGCGTTTAAATCTGAACGACCTAGAATTTCAAAACCACGGTTTGCCTCCCAAGTTGATGTGAAAAACGATTTGTCAAAACCAGTCACTCAACATTATTTGCCTAAACGAAGAGAATCTGCTTTTGCAAAACCTGATCATGTGATTGCATCTAGCGAATCTAGGAATAGTTCTAAGAACATGCCAAGATTAAGTTTAAATGACATGGTTCATAATCACTATCTAGAGGAAGCTAAGAAAAAGACACAAGAAAAAGACATAAGAAAAAGATAGGAATTCAAAATCTAGTGTGATGCATTCTCCTAGATTACAAAACACTACTAATG
>BQNB010079974.1:2465-30077 GCA_026074375.1 Tanacetum coccineum | reverse complement strand
TTTGATCATGTATTTGAGGATCCAATGGTGGAATTGAAGAACTTGAAACAGGTTACTACTGTACAAATTGTATAATTGTACCAGGAACAGTTTAAGGCCTTGATGAATAAGGTAGAACTAAGTGAGGCTTATGCAGTAAGCTTGTTCATAGGTGGGTTAAAAGATTAAATCAGTATGTCAGTGAGGATGTTTAAGCCAAACACCCTGACAGATGTGTATTGCTTAGCCAAAATGCAAGGAGCAACCTTACATGTTCTTAAGACTAAGCAAACTCCACTTTTAACAACTCCTAAGGCTCCTTACACTAATAGCTATGCTAACAGGAGTATGACATATCCACCTAAAACCACCACCACTACTTTAGCCATGCCAGCACCACCAAACATGGAACTAACTAAGTTTGCTTATGTACAACCTAGAAAACAATTAACACAAAAGGAGATAGCATATAAGAGGGCTAAGAACCTTTTTTTATTGTGATGAGAAGTTTGTGCCTAGACACAAGTGTAGTGGACAGTTGTTGGAAGTAACTCAAAAGATTTTGAATTAGAAGAGTTGTTGTTAGATGAACCAGTGGTACAAAACTTTGAGGAAACTCTAGTTGAAGCACCATTGATTTCATTGCATGCTCTGGGGAAAGCACTTATAAGAAAATAAGGGTCAAAGCTTATGTTGGAAAACAGACAATTCACTCCCTCATTGACTCTGGTAATACACACACTTTCTTGGACCTCGGAGTTGCTAAAAGGTTAGGTTGTAAGCTTAAGGCAACATGTCCTATGGATGTGTGAGTGCCAATGGACATATCATGAGTAGTCTCTATGAATGTGTGGGGTTTAAATAGACTCTGCAAGGTGTGGAGTTTACATCAGATGTTCTCATTTTACCATTGGGAGGCTGTGAAATGGTGCTAGGGGTGCAATGGTTGTCCAACAACAAAAGAATGGTGCTGAGGGGAACACAAAAAACTACTTTGCAATGGATGTGTGGAAAAAACATTCTAAAGAAGCTAAAGCCCTACAAGAAAACCATGGATAGTTTCTTTGTGTTTACCCAAACACCCTATTTAGTGTGGAACATACACCCTCACCTTATACTTATCCACAAATCAATAAAACTATTGGACTCCTACCAAGATGTTTTTGCTACTCCTACTTCCCTACCACCAAAAAGGAAGCAAGATCATAGAATTTTCCAAATACACCTCCAATCAATATTAGGCCATACAAACACCCTCCCAATCAAAAGGTGGTTGTACCAACGGGCATTTGGTCCAATGGTATAGAGGTTTTACCCTCCTAGGCAAGGTCTCATGTTCGAGTCTTGCCTAGGGCGATAGGGGTTTCCTCCAGCGTGTGTAAAGGGAAAGGTGCCATTGCCTTCTGGGCTGGACCCAACCTGGTTGTGTGGGCTCGCTACGCCTTCTGGGCTAGGGGCCATGTAGCCACAAATTGTCATTCTAAAAAAAAATCAAAAGGTGGTTGCGGAGGCAATGGTCAAGGAACTAATGTAATCAAGAGTCATAAGAGACAGTCAAAGTCCTTATTCATCCCTTATTGTTATGGTCAAAAAGAAGGATGATACATGGAGAATGTGTGTTGACTATAGACAATTAAACAAGTATATTGTTAAGGACAAGTTTCCTATACTATGTGGAAGACATATTAGATGAATAAAGGGTGCTCATTTTTCTTTTCTAAGCTTGATTTAAGGTTTGGCTAGTATCAGATAAGGATGCATTAAGATACATTGAGAGAAGACTGTCCTTGTAAACTACATGAGGCATTATTTCCTTGTCATGCCTTTTGGTTTAACAAATTCACCCTCAACCTTTCAATCCCTCATGAACATTGTGTTCAAACCGTTCCTAAGGCACTTTGCATTGGTATTTTTTGATGATATACTAGTGTATAATGCTACATGTAGCACAGATGCAGCTCTTTAGCTATTTAACAAGCCAAAGAGATATGAATTCCCTATATGCAAAGATGAGTAAGTGCCTATTTGCTGCTAAGCAAGTAGAATATCTTGGTCTTATTATCTATGGGAAAGGAATTTCAACAGATCCTTCTAATATCAAAGCAATGCAGAATTGCCCAACGCCATCATGTGAAACAGTTGAGGGATTCCTTGGATAAACTAGAGTACTACAGGAGATCATTGATGATTTATATGTTATTATAAGCAAACCCTTAACTACCTTGTTGAAGAAAAACTCTTTTGCTTGGAATTCCAATGCTCAATGTGCTTTTGAGGAGCTAAAACTAGCTATGACCCAAGCTTCGGTGTTAGCATTACCTAACTTTAATCAACCATTCACACTCTCCCAGAGACTGATGCTTCATGCATGGGAATTGGGATAATTTTGCAGCAAGGTGGCCATCCTATAGCATACCTCAGCAAACCCTTATCTCCCAAACACCAGCCTTTGTCTATCTATGAGAAAGAGTTTTATGCGGTCTTAATGGCCTTGGAAAAATGGAGGGGATATCTCTTGGATAGGCATTTATAATAAAAACAGACCATTTCTGCCTTAAACATCTCCTAGACCAAAGGTTAACTACTCCTTTTTAAGCTAAATGGCTTCCCAAATTGTTGGGCTATGACTATGAGATATCATACAAAAAGGGAAGTGGTTCTGAATTTTGTTCACTCATCCTTAGCACAGTCACTAGTAACTTGTTGCAGAAAATCAAAGATAGTTAGGTGGCAGATATGGATCTTCAGTAATTGATCAAGCAGATTGGAGATAACACTTACACTGGTACCAAGTACACATGGACCAATGGAGAACTAAGAAGGAAGGGCAAATTGGTTGTTGGAAGTGATGAACATCTAAGAAAGGCATCGGTGACATACTTCCATTGTGACCCAATTGGAGGCCATTCAGGAGTGCATGTTACACTTCAGAAGATGGGTACTGTTTTGTGATGGAGAGGTATAAAGAAACTTATTAAAAAATTTGTGGCTGAGTGTGATGTCTGCCAAAGGAATAAGTTAGATTTGGCAGCTTTCCCTGGCTACCTTTAACCTTTACCAATTCCTACCAAGGTATAACATGACATATCCATAGACTTCATTGAAGCTTTGCCTCCTTCTCAAGGCAAAACAATTTTGTTTTTGGTGATTTATAGGCTGACTAAATATGCCTATTTCATTCCTATGAGTCACCTATTCACTGCTAGTCAAGTGGCTCAAGTCTTTTTGGGTAATGTCTATAAACTACATGGTATGCCAAACACCATTGTTAGTGACAGGGATAAAATTTTCATCAATCAATTCTGGCAATCCTTGTTCAAAGTCATGTTGTTACAATTGAATTTATCTACTGCCTATCATCCTCAGACAGATGGTCAGACAGAGGTAGTCAATAAGTGTGTGGAATGTTTCATGAGGTATATGACTGGTGAAAAACCAAAAGAGTGGGTTAAGTGGGTCTCTTTGGCTGAATATTGGTACATATTGGTACAATACCAATTTACACAGCTCGCCACACACCACTCCCTTTGATATAGTATATGGTCAACCACCTAACCTTAATCTACCCTATATAGCTAGTACTATTTTTGGTGAAGAGATGGACAGAGCTATATCCATGTTGCAGTTCCATCTCAAGAGATCTCGGGAAAGAATAAAAAACATGACTGATAAGAATAGGAGTGACAGGAATTTTGAGGTGGGAATGCAGATGTATTTGAAGTTGCAATCAAGCAGCAAGGCAAGGAACACAGCACAAATTTGCAGCCAAGTTTTATGGACCCTTTCTCATCCTTGCAAAAGTTGGGAAGGTTGCTTACAAATTGCAATTGCCTGAGAATAGTCAAATCCATCATGTCTTTCATGTTTCTCAGCTAAAGCTGTGTAAGGGAACAAATCATCAAGTTGGAAGCTTGCTTGAATATGGTCGAGACGGAGTACTTAGTGTGGAACTTTAAGCAATTATTGGAAAAAGACTAGGGAAACTGCATAATAAGGTTGTTTTATATGTCCTAGTCAAGTGGGTCAACCAAGCTGAAGAGGATGCAACTTGGGAGCTATACACTGATCTTATCAAGAGGTTTCCACAGATGGAACTACATTCTTGAGGACAAGAATTCTTAAGGACAAGAATGTTAAGGGGAAGGATTGTAATATGCTCAAGTGTTCACACGTGCCCCCCCGCACTTGCTCAAAGTTAACCATAACAGTCAGCTGACTTCGTTGCTCCTCGTTTATGAGGTTAATCTCTAGTTCCCCTTATACATTGGGAGTCCTTTCTTGAGGATTGTCTCCTGCTCTTTCGATGTACACGTGAGGAAGAGCTTATTTTGAGTGATGATGTTGAGAGGCTGATTTTTTAAGACCGATAGATAGGCTTAGGACAAGTGTCGGTTCATATGATTGACATCTGCGACTCTACATTCGAGGACCTAATTCAGAAAGTGTTTCATCCCACGAGTGGCATTCCCACTCCTACTTTTGAGCCTTTGATCGAGTTTTTCTCCCCATCACCTACACCCTCCGAGGGTAGTGATCTTCTCTTAGGAGAGACTGACACACTTATTCATTCTGATGATAATTCTTTGCTCGAGCTTAAAGCTTTTTGCTTTGACATGGAAGAGAAGAGTAGTGGCAGTCCTACTTCTCTTTCTGTTATTTCTCTTCCAATATATGAGGCATTTTCTTTTGACAACCATACAGAAGAGAAGAGTAGTGGCAGTACCACTACTCATTCTTATCTTTCTCTTCTTGAGTATGATTCGTTTAGATTTGATCTTATTGATGATCATATTCTTCCTACTAAAAGGAGTGACTTTCTTTCTTAGAAGTTCACTGATGAACTTTCTCATATCATATCTCCACTAGAGTATGATTCTTTCCATTTTGGAAATGAGGATATAGTTATTTCCTTGAGTGGCAGTCCCACTCATTCTTCTGATTCTACTATCGATTTTCCTTCCCAGTCTCTTACCTCATTCAAGGATATTGACTTACTATTGGAAGAGACCGACACTTTTCTTGATTCAATACCTCTGTATATTGATGATGGAATATGTGATTCCGAGGGTGTTGATATTCTTTTTCCTTGACAATTCATAAATGATATGAACCCTCAGGAAAATTGAGGAGGAGTTCTAATCTAAGACGCCCAAATCTGTTGACTTATTATCTTTGGTGAGTCAAGTCTCATTAAAGAGGCCCTTTAAGGAATGATTCTTGTCCATTCATTTCTTCCGAAAAATGAGGACTAAGTTTTTTATTCAAGTATACTCAATTATTTGGCGCGAAAAATATTATTTTTATCGCTTAGCGTTTTCTAAAATACCCCCTTTTGCTTCGTAAGCAAAAATGATGATCTATACGTGCTATTCAAATTATCAACAGCGTAAAATATTGCATGTCGCTCGAAGGATAACTTTTTATTGGAAAGTAACGGAAATTTGGCAATTGCTTGTGACACGTGCTCTTGTGTAAAGTGATAAAGAGCTCTAAATTTTTCTGAGGTGTTACATTCGCCCCATGTTATGCGATTTCGTCCCGAAATCAAGACGTTTGTAAGAGATTGTGGATTTGCGAACGAGTAAGGGTATTTGTTCTTGAACTGGTCCTTACGTATCCCTAAATGAATGTGTCGTCATTGGGATGAGCAGATACGACAAAATGTTGGTAATATATACGTTGAAGTAATGCCAAGATCTTGAATTATTTCCCCTTCCTCCTTTTGTCTTATAAATACCACCTTATTCCTCTCAAATCTTCAAACTTAAGTTCTTCTACAAAAATACTTCAAATGGCCTGTTCGCTTCCTCATACTGATTTCGGAGTCGAAGCCCTGGTGCAAAGATTAATTAACGAAGATAAGGGTTGTCAGGATATGCTTTTGAATTTGGCTTTTCAGTTTGAAGATTCATGCGCCGTCAGGGACGATCTTAGAAAAGCTTATGAGAAATGCAATGTCATTTCTCAAGAGAGTCATGCTTTGATTTGCACGTTTTTAAAAGAAAGTTTTGAAAAGGATCGCAAGCTACATCTTTCTATGTATGGAAAGGCGGCACAACTAGAGAAACAAATGGATGCTAAGTTGGCTTGGTTTCAGAAAAGATACTCCGGCCGTACACACGGAGGTATAGGTTGTTCGTCATCACAGACTAGTTGCCCTCTTACCGAGAAAGAGTTACATCAACTCCGTATGGATGAAGAAGCTCTAAATGAAATGTTAAAAGAAGAGGCCATGAAAAAAAGGCACAAGAGGAGAAAATTAGACAAGAACAGGCCGAAAATGATGCATTCTTCTTAGAATTTGGGGTAGTGAGGTGCGACTCAGAATACGAGTCGTCGGATTAACGATATAAGGATTGCTGTAATCGTGTTGTTGTATTGTCCGAAATAAAACATTGTTGATTTAAACCATGTACTTGAATTTCCACTTCTGCAAACCAACAGTTATTATGTTAGTAATCTAGTAAGTTCTAATGAAGGCATTTGCCTTTTGTAAAAATTTGTTTCTTAACTACTGTTTCGCCAAAATGTTGTAAAGTGCTTGAGTATATATTTTGAATGGAATAATTGAGTGATTTTTTTTTGTTACTGTCTCCACACAGTATTATAAAGTGTTTGTGTGATAATTCTGAATTGAATAATTGAGTGTACACGATTACTGTCCATCTACAGTATCATAAAGTGGTTTAGGGATGGTGTTATCAATTTGTAAACTTTTTCAATTCCCAAAATAATTATTTTATGAGATTAAATACCATTTCGAAAATTTTTCGGGGATTGATTTTACCTTAAGGGTTTGAAATAAGATTTAAATTTTTATGGGGTATCGCAGTCTTTCCAAATCGGAGTCTTTTGTTCTGAATTCAAGTTGTCGTATTCGCGGCATGGGTAAAAAAAATGAAAGTGGCAAGTGGGGCTCCAACGGCTAGAAATGTGGCGAACCGTTACCTCCACTCTATATATATGCTTTGTCAATTTCTCCAATTTGTCAAAACGTAAAATAATAGTCGTACTTAGATTAAAATGTCGTATCTCGTTCCCTTGATTGCGATTGTGTTTGTGGTGGTGGTTGGTTGCTATTTGGCGAGTGTTCCACATGAAGAGGATCACAAGTACATCATTGTAATACTAGGGCTTATCGTGCCACTCATCATTGTGGCGATTGGCATGGAAGCTTTCTGGAAAAAGTAGCTTCCGTAAGTAGGCGTGCGGGTTGTATTGCTGTTTTATTCTTGAGCATTTTAATTTACCTTATGTTGAATCCTCCAGAAAGAACTATCAAACGTTTCATCTTTAACTTCGTTTCGCTTATGTATGATTGAATTCCCATGATGTATTCTTGATGAATCATAGACTTTCATAGTTTCCTTGAGTGTTGTCTTTAATGTGATGAATGAGTAAAATGTGTATGCATTCAAACTTTTGTTATTACATCGAGTACTATTGAACATATCTCTGTCGACCTAACTTGTACATAGTTGATCAGGCTATGTATACCTTAGGTTTACATTGACATCTCCAGGTATGTATACCTAGGTCTACATTGACATCCCCTTTTACTTTAGTTATTTTGTTTGCGATTGTAAGCATAGTCGGTACGAGATCGTGATGTAGATAAATCATGGTGTCTCCCAAAACCTGATGAATGATTTATGTTATTTGTTGATTTAGTGGTTTATTTATTCACTTGCTTACTTTTTACCAACATGTGGTCCTCTGAATGGTTTATGTTACCTTATGTGTTTATCTTACTACGTGTATATCGTTTCATATGATGGTGTGTATCTATCTTGTTGTAAGTATTATTATCTCACGGTAAAGTTATTTTGATAATTGATTTTGTTGGGTGTTTAGGGTTTGGTTGTGATCGCTCTTGCTAGACTGGATATGTCCATCCTAAATATTTTAAATACCATATTCCCCACAACTCCCCATACCCACTACCGCCGCCCCTTTTCCTTATATCTCTCAGTTTTCACTTTACTCACTCCTCCATCTTATTTATCCCATTCACGGTTTCACGTTTCTCATCCTCTTCCTCGAAACTGCCGATTACCAATCCTCATGGGATTCCCAATCGAGATTTTCACTCTTGTTATGATCATAATCATCACATCGCTTATTTTACTGGTCTACCCGATGTGTTTCTTCTCACGCGGTGATGTATCCGTCGTTTTAGCCTTTTACATCTTTGTTGTATTTCCTATATTTTGCATTTTGTTGTATTATGAACAGAAATATTATGGATCTGATTGAATAGGTTTTCGCGTGGTGTATTTTATTGTTTCACCCTTCCCGTTATAATCATATATTGCTATGTACCCCACCTCGCATCTTGGTATGATTCGAGGTTATTACCTGGTAAGCCTTTAAACGCATTCTGTATTTCTATTTTCATTGAAAAGGCGCTCATTGATTGTGAATGAAAAGAATTTCGGACTGACAAAATGTCGAATAGTGCAAGAAAGAATTGAATCTGGTGAGGGTTACTGTTTTTCGTTTGAAGCACAATGTGTGGGTCTTTCGAAATGATCCTTTAAATTTCATAGTGTTCATTGGAAATAGTTTCCCTACCTCCGTTTACTGAGCACATGATTGTATTCTCTATCTGTTGGGTAATGGATATACTTGTTTTGCACTTAGCAATATTTTTGATAGTGTCATTTCATTGGTGCATTAAGATGCTTGTCATTTGATTCCAAAATTTATCAAATATAATGTACTCAGAAACTTCTTAGGGCAGAATTTATTATTTCATGAAAGTAAGGTACATGTCTTTATTAATTTCTTTGCCTAGATGTTTCTTAGCAAGTCGGGATACATTGTTATAGCGAGTTTGGCTGTTTTGCTTATAGGCCTAAGCGGGCTAAAAAATTTTGAATCTGATCATGATCTTTAGCGCGTCTGTCCTCGGCATCAGCTACCCTTATCTGCAACATTGCGATCTCATTCTTGGCAGCTGCGAGAGAATCCTGCAATTCAGAGATCAGAAGCTCTTTGTCTTCGGTGTCTGCATGAAGAGTGTCAATTTCTACTTCCAAGTCCTTTATTCTGGTCGTCACATCTTCTGGGTTGAGTTCTGATGTCTCGGATGCTGGTTTACCGTCAGAGAAGGTAATGGCATCTGGGAAGAATGGCGATGATGGTGATCTACTTCTTTTTCGAGATGGCCCCGACGCTTGTAATATTAGTGCAGGAACACTAAGGTTATTTATTTCTTGGGAGTGTTCACGCCCTGTAGCAGGGGTCAAAGTTAGTTCCAGTTTAGGTAATTGGATTGTTTGAGAGGTTGGCGACTCAAGTCTTCTTGGAATGGAATGTCCCGTGGCGGCTTCCTGTTCCGGGGAGTTGTCAGGTACGTTGCTGGAAAGTGATTGAGACATTTCTCGAATACGTCCTGCATACGACAAAATAGGGTTTCTTCTTCTTATATTCCATATTTGGGTAAGGATTAACTTATGAGTGCCATCTATTTTTGAGATAAGGTGTATTGCACGTTTTGAATGGTTACACATACTATGTCTTGAGGATATGACTAGGAGTGTTGGATTTAAGCATTGGTATGTTTCTTGTTCGTTTGGGAAATTTATTCGCAATTATTTATGGTATCCTTATGTTAAGACCTAAGCCAGTGACCTGATAGTGTGGTAGGATTCTGGACAATAGGTGCATACCCATAGAGCTCATGTTATTCTTGACTCTAGGGATGGTGTAAGCCTTTATGTCTTAAATTTCTTCCCGTAGTTTGTGACTGCTAATTGCGACTGTTGTCTCTTACTCTTACCGGGCGTGTTTTCAATTTCGTCTCATTATGAGTTTGTTGTTCACGTTTCCCGATGATGTGACATTCGCCAATTATTGGTGTATTCAAGTGGTACATGCTTTTTGGTAGGTTTTTGTATACTTTGAAATACTTTTAAGGGTATACCGACATAGTAGATAGCAGTATAGGTATTTTACAACGGTTGCTACAAAGAGTCCTTGTGTAGTGAAGTAATGAGCGGATGATTAGCAGGGTATCCCGAAGTGTTCATGTAAGTAACTCTCATAAAATGAGATAGTAAAGATGAAATTACTGATAAAATCTATAATATTGTGTAAGTGATTCTTCGTAGTGTGATATTGGTTATAGGGTAAATTATTTGGTGAGATTCATAGTGGTTTCCTTGCACTAGGATGATACGAATACGTAATCCATAGGATATGTTATTCCAAGATGGTGAATGATAATGCGTAGTCATGTTTTCCATGACAGACAAGTGGCAAAATAGTTATTTAATGATATCATGTCAAATAGTTGTTGACTTAGGAAGTGAATAGTAATAGATAGTACGTGTGCTATTCTGATATGTCCTTACGAGCCAGTTATAGTCTAGAGTTACTAATGCAACCTAGTTCTCTATAACCAAGAGCTCTGATACCAATCTGTCACACCCCCAAATTCACTGCAGCGGAAGACTAGATTTGGGGTTTGTGACTTCATGGCGTGAAGAGGACTTGATACGAGAGATAGACCTCTACATGCCAATATACCAATGCAGACTCCATATATTCCGTAATATAGATCACCTGAGAAAAACATTGCTAAAGTGTCAACATAAAGTTGGTGAGTTCATAGGTTTTGTTGTTTGATAATAGTGATGAACCACAAGATTTATAACCATAGCATGAAATATAGAAATCCTATATATCACAATGAAAAGTATTTACTATTGTCTAAGCTCATGACACCGAAGCGTTAACAAGTACCATCATAGATAAGCCCATGCAGATGTCCAACCCGCGACATCCGTAACTTACTTAAATGAACCTGTGTTTGCTTGACTAATGTCAGTCCAAGACAAACAGGGATGTCAATCCCGATAGATCTATCCATAACATTCGCGCTTACAAGAATTAACGGTTCATGATAAATTGGGCAATATAGCAAGTTGGGTTGAGTAGGGACTTAGACCCAATAGTAAATCAGTAAATGTACTTGTGTTCAACTGTTAAAAATAAGCAATGTTCTCACCCCAAAAGATGATTTAAAACAGTAAAGTATGGGCTATGAAAACTCACCTTGTCAATTAATTATCTGGAATTGGTAATGGATCAAGGTACGTCAAATAGTGATTCAGTCAAACACCTAAGTAATTACGGCAAATCTGAGTGTACATTCTAAAATACTTAATGTATGAAATGACTTATGCAGATGGGTCATCAAGGGCACTGTCGTTTATGAGATAACGTTTTATGTTTTCAAAATGTTGGTTAAACCGTTGGCTCTAGGGACGACTTTACAATTATAAGTACCTATACAGGAATTTATACCATTACGCGCAGTAACGTATATTTACAAGTCCATGTGATTTATATCTAAAGAAAATATAAACATTATTGGTAAGTTACTATGCTTATGTATTTTTTTCTTATCGCGTTTATTTATTTACATCGTAGTTGCTAATTAATTTGTGAAATTATCTGTTTATATGTCGCGGTTTGCTCGACTTGTTTAATTAATTTATAAAAATTATTCATTTACAACTAATACCCTTAAGTTTTCAAAACAGGATTTTAGTTCCCCCCCCATTTTCCAAATTAAGTAATATATATAACATATACACTTTTATATTTTAAATTCTTTTACTCTTATAACTTTTCATGTTTAAAAAACCGAATAAGTTTTTAAAAATATTTTTAGTGTCAAATAAGCTTTATAAACCGTGTTATGTTTGTTTACCCGTTTAAACTCGGTTTCGTTGCTACTCATTTCTAAGTTATCAAAAAATGTCATTTAATCTTCCACTTATTTAAGTAAACATTAGCTCGTCAAGGTATTTACCAACCCATTTGGGTTCGGCTTAGCCAACTCAAGAGCTCGAAACATGCAAGTATCTATATTGTTCTATGTTAATTTATTAGAAGGGATTATAATATTTCTTTACATCTACATTAAATAAAGTAACTCACATGCAAATTGTAGAATGTATTCATATGCATTATTTCTATACAATTTACAATAATTACATGGCCTACACTCATGTTTTCTTTTCTGTTTTCTGCCATTCCCAACAGTGGGTTAATAACCACTGTTGTAGTCTTATCCTTTCACCCACGCACCCTTTTAATGTTTCTAGTTAATCATTAATCCCGTATGGTTCTACTTCTATAGGGTTGGTCACGATATGGATGAAGGTCGGAACTAATGAGTGTGGCTTGTATTTTCGCAGCTCCAATGGCTGCAACAGCGGCAGCGGCTTGCTGTGAAACCCACTGTTTCGACAGGGGGAGCTGCCCATTGCGTCGCGCTTGAACACAAATGGGGGTAGTCCCATTGGTCCTGTGTTTACGAGGCTTAGGCGTGAACCAACGAGCATGGTTTGCTCGACTTTCATTAGAATCTGTGGCGCACCAACAGCGAGTAAATGACTCGTTGTGGTTTATTTGGTGACATTTGGTCACGCCTCTATTACACATCGAGGTCACGACATGAGAACTCTACGAAATTGCACGTGTAATCTTAGTGCACATTAGTCCCTAGTGAGCCAACGTAATATATTACGTGTATGTTTTTAAAATTTGCATAAGAAAGTTTCCTGGTTCGTTACTCGTCCTTAGGAACGATGTGTTGCTTACTAGTTTTCCCATACGTCGTTATTTTTGTGCATGGCACGCCCAAGGTTCTTGGGCATGCATACATACGAACCATGCATGGGTTATATGTTGCTTACTAGCCATGCTAATCCGAGGTTTTCGTTTAGTTAGCCAAGACTAGACGTGTCTTGGGTTTTTGGTCGTTTGTTAAACTACAAAATAAATGATATAACTAACCACGAAGTGACTCACCGAGGTCTAGGTTTGTCAAGGGAAGATGAGAAAAGTGGTGGTGATGATGGGTCGACATCCCTTAGCTTCTACCCGTTCCAACCCGATGCCTCAAGGCTTACGATTCCAATGAAAACCCAAACCAAACCTCACTTATTCACTACTTGCTTGTGAATGATTTGTGCTAAGTGAAAAGTGCATGGCATCCTATGTATACTAGTAATCGTTTCCTTATTCTTGATACTTTTCAAATTGTATGAAAGTTGGCATTATTTTCATTCACTGTTGGTGTATATGATATTATTTGTTATGATTGATTTTTCCTAATACTGTTAAAAAATCTACACTATTGTTGAACGAAACAGGATGTAGCAGGTGAAGAAATTTTGAAAGAATATATGGTGTAGGGCATTATGTGTAAGACATGAAATGATAGTGTTTATTTGAATTTCTTCTCTGATTGTCGTAGCCATACATTTAAGAATTAATGTTTCTAAATAACATGTCAAGGTGAAATGTCTATTTAGGAGGATTTAAATATTGGCTCACTTATGGTTTTATTTATTGAAGTGTGGACGGGTTCACAAAACAATATAGGTGTACGACTTTGTTTTGTCAGGCGTGGTAAATATTATTTTTATCGCTTAGTGTTTTTCTAAAATACCCCTTTTTTGCTTCATAAGCAAAATGATGATTTATACGCGCTATTTAAAATTCTCAATAATGTAAAATATTGCATGTAGCTCGAAGGATAACTTTTTATTGGAAAGTAATGGAAATTTTGGCAATTGCTTGTGACACGTGCTCTTATGTAAAGTGATAAGGAGCTATAAATTTTTCTGAGGTGTTACTGAGTGACAGGAATTTTGAGGTGGGAATGCAAGGCAAGGAACACACCACAAATTTGCAGCAAAGTTTTATGGACCCTTTCTCATCCTTTCAAAAGTTGGGAAGGTTGCTTACAAATTGCATTTGCCTGAGAATAGTCAAATCCATCATGTCTTTCATGTTTCTCAGCTAAAGCTGTGTAAGGGAACAAATCATCAAGTTGGAAGCTTGCTTGAATATGGTCGAGATGGAGTACTTAGTGTGGAACTAGAAGTAATTATTGGAAAAAGACTAGGGAAACTGCATAATAAGGCTGTTTTATATGTCCTAGTCAAGTGGGTCAACCAAGCTGAAGAGGATGCAACTTGGGAGCTATACACTGATCTTATCAAGAGGTTTCCATAGATGGAACTACATTCTTGAGGACAAGAATGTTAAGGGGGAAGGATTGTAATATGCTCAAGTGTTCACACGTGCCCCGCACTTGCTCAAAGTCAACAATCAGTCAAACTCTTCTCAACTGATTTTCCCTCCCACTTCCTAACAGATTTTCCTGCACATTTCAACTCACTTTAACTCTATAAATACTTGTTCTAGCTCATTTGTTCACATTCATGATTATTGTTTTTTCACCTTTCTCTCTGTAATTCACACATACAATTCATCATTCGTATAACAAATCCATTTGATCTTCAATTTTGTGTTTCCTCTTCTTACTTGGAATGCCTAATTGATGTCAACTATCTTCCATTTCTGTTACAACTAGTTAAGCTCATTACACTAACATCTTATTGGTTAACAATAATACTTTTATTGTTCGTGAATTACAGCGGGTGCAAAAACATCGATTTTAAAGCTACGAAATAATGTTATAAATGAAAAAAGATGTAAAGAAGTTAAAGTATAAAGTTTAATAGTTTTAGGAGTTTATTTGTTACTATAAAGCTAAATGATTTAGATAGGTATTAAGGTAAATGATTTGTTACTATAAAGGCAGGGACGGAGCCACTCTTGGATTGCGGTATGCCATGGCCAACCCAAAGCTCCAAATTACATGTATACTTCTTATGTTATTTTGGTATTTTGTTTCATATTAGAAATGATTTGGCCCACCCACATAGTATTCAAACCATTTAATCCTTCAAGAGTTTACTTATTTTACATATACTTTTGGTAAATCGTTTCTATCCCACTAATATCAAGTTAACTAAATTAGCACAGTTTCATTCGGTGTCATTTTTTAATGTTATGATTGATCAATTTACAAATAAGTTCATGTTACTAATACAACGATAAATATAATAAGTTTCTAAACGTAATTAATTTTGTTAAGAATTATTTTGGCTCACCCGATATGAAAATCCTAGCTCCGTCACTGTATAAAGGTAAATGATTTGTTACTATATTGATATACTTAAATAGGTATTAAAGTATAAACTATAAAGCTAAATGATTTATTAGGTATTTTGTATTATTGGTAAATTTATTGTGTTGTTTTACAACAACTAATGAGTTAATAGGTTATTTTGTAAATCTGGATTAGGAGGGTGTTTTTGAACTTTTGAAAACAACAGTGAAAATTGTATTAGTATTATTTGAATTAGTGACAAAAGTAGAACTGAAGGTGAATATGTGTACAAAAATTAATAGATTGTACTTTATAAAATGCTGAGCAGAACGAATTGCCTTCACATACGCTGTATGTATGCTCGTGTCTATGAGCACATTCTTCCCGCATACCAAGTTCTGTGGCAATGTGGCAATTTATTAAGATTTTATTTCCAGCATACAACTATAAAACTTTGAGGATAATAGTCATACCTTGCTTGTGGCTTCCATAGGGTCTTTGGGAAAACCTTTAACGGAGTTGGAGTCAATTGAACGGAACACCTATACAGTTTTTAACAACAGTGATCAACTATGTTCAAAATGTAGAAAAAAATAAAATTAAGAGTTGCTTAACAAACATACCTGAACATGCCAACTCTCATGATCTTGTTCACTTGTGCAATGAGCCTCATCAATTCCTAATATGTCAGGAATCCTTTCTAACTTTAGTAATGAATCATCAACAGTTTTCTTCATCTTTTGAATCCTATGCAGTTTTGAAGCCCGCAACCATCTCTCCTCGAAGTTTTTTAGTACATGATATGGTGCTGGACCTCCAATTCGACTGTGCAAATCATGCCATGGTTCCCTAGGTAAACTAGTAGTGGATCCCTCTTATAAAGAAAAAAAAATGACATTGAGAAAGGATGACAGGGGAAATAAAACCATTATGTCACCATTGTAACTAAAGATGAAGAGCAATAGGATACGAGTCAAGTGCTTACTATGTAATTAGGTTGGTGATAGTCATCTTTATGCAGAGTTTGTAATGTGCTGAAAAGGGAATGTGACGGAGTATCGTAACGACCAATATATAGATCAAGACCTCCGACAAATGCCATAATCCTTCTTCTGTAATTACCAGCATCAGCATCCACTATAACCGTTTTCTGATGATGTGTATAGATTGTTCAGTCTCCTGCAACCCAAAATCAGTCTCCCGTTAATATGCGAAAAATATAAACTTAAAAGAATTTTAATTTTGCCTAAATGCAAACTTATCTACTATAGCATTATTTAATGTTTTATCAATCCTCCAAGTCTCAAACCAAATAGATCAAATGTATGTATACTAACTATTGTTTCATACTTGAATGGTTTTAAACATTAGGTCAAATTATTGTGCAGTTAAAAAGTTCTTGTGAGTTGAGATATTGCTAGAATTAAAGGACTATACGCTTCAAATCGTCATCCATACCCACCCCTTGCAAGTGATAAGAGCAAACTTATGATATAAATATACCCAATTAAGAGATACAACATTACATTCCTTACAAGGACCTAAGTGAAGAAAAGTAATCATTTATATAATAGGGTAATATTAATAGCAATTAACCTGTTTCTTGGACCAACTATGCCCCTTTCCAGCTGAACGAGGACAAAGGATTACTTTCCCTGACAAATGCTTGAAAAAACACCGAGTTTCTTTATCGTTAGTTCCCATGACCCATTGCTACATTTCACAGTCAAAAGCTTTACTTCAACAAGTCATGCAACTTACTATAATCTCTATATATTTATTATATAATAGAGGAGACCATGACACATCACTATAGCCACATCATTGCCACCTCAATTATGACTCATTGATAACATTGCAAGGCTTTAAATGAATTAATTCATGGCAAGGCTTTAAATAAATCAAATGGTAAGTACAATGATCGAACATGTAATGTTTTCTACAAAGAAACAACACACCAACCGGTGGAGTATTCCAACTTTTTTGATAAATTTTATCAAGCCATAATATATATGGAATTGAGAATTCAAAACAATTATACATTTTTTTTTAAATAATCGGCATAACAAAAAAATGTAAACCGAATATTATGTTACAACTTTCCATTATTTTAGCATGTCAACAACTCAATTAATTCAAATCCCTATAAATTAGTGATTTTGTTTTAAGTAGATGGATTTATGTTATTTGAATGTTAACAATTTAGAGATACAATAACAATTCAATATACACGTTTTTTTCATCAATATTCATATGCAAAGTAAATAGATATGAGCAAACATGATAAAGAGAACACAAATATAACACAACAAAACGTATGTTGTAATCAATTTGATCGAAAACGTAATATGACAATAGGTACGTCTATGATCTACTTTAATCTTTTATTATGTCATTTTGTTGAAGCTTTGATCATGTATCGTTAATTCGTTGTTTTCTTAAAAAATTCATATTCAAACCATTGAACAATTCATCAAGCAAGAGGAAAGCAATTAATGATAACAACACGTTGCCCAATCTTGCAAAACAAGTATGTGGTCGTAAGAAGTCTTTATCTACGGTAATGAATTGTATCCTAATCTTTATGACATATATGAATCATTAGTTATTACAAGTAAGTAAATTTATTTTTAAAAATCTTGTGTGTTTTTTATATAGCTAATGATACAAACATCGATTTACGTCATTTTGGACAATGATTTTGATACTTAAAAGAGTGATTGGATGGCATGCGAGTGAAATCAATAATACAATCTAATAAGTTCACTATATTTTTTTATTTTAACAAGTTCTACTTCATCAATTTTTTCAATGAACTATTAATAATGTTACATTAATACATGTTATTATTTTTGTCTTGCACACAGTGATGCAGGGCATGTTCGAGCTCCGACTCCTCTGGCTTAGCCGTCGGTTCTTCGGTCAACACGTGAAGTCAAGTGTTTAATTAATTTGAAGAGATTGAAGGGGAAAATGACAATTTATAATTGTCAATCTATCTTTTTTAATGTTATTATTTTTGTTAAAGATATGTTTAGATTTTAGGAATTGATTTGTTTCTTTATTTGAAAAGTCAAAGATTGTATTTGACTTTCTCTAGTCAAAGATTGTATTTGACTTTCTTACCCTATAAATGTAATAGGTTTAGGTGTTGGAAAATGATGATGATGAGTTTATAAAATAAGAGTGTTTCTCTTGAAGTCCCGGTTGGGCACCCTTTGAGGGTTTATTGAATTCCTTGTTCTTTGTTCTTTGTGTGGTTTCTTGCATTCACAACGATATCGCCATCATTTGGTATCAGAGCTGCTAGGTACGAATGGCCGGACGTGTTCGTCGTGGAAGACCCCCGAGGGGTGGTAATCGTAGAACGCCGCCTGAGGCAACGATCCCGATCCGTGCGACGTGGAAAGCCATTTGGTTACATAGCTCGTAGATTCGCCGACCGAGGCAACGACTCGACTAACCAATGAGGACCATGTGTCGTAGGGAATGAAGACCTCCTTACAAAAGTAAAGGAAATTCAAGACGGATTCCAAAATCAAGCTAACCGTAGAGTCGCCGCCTGAGGCAACGGCCACGTGAGTGAGGATGATGTCACTTCACCTTCAAGATCATCGAATGGTTGGCATGATGGAACGTGATTCTCCAAAGAGAAGCCGTGTTAAAGAAACGAAGGGGGGTTAGAAAGTTTCAGAGTTTGAGACTTGGAAGGATAAAACTCGAGGACGAGTTTTTTTCAAGAGGAGGAGAATGATGCAGGGCATGTTCGAGCTCCGACTCCTCTGGCTTAGCCGTCGGTTCTTCGGTCAACACGTGAAGTCAAGTGTTTAATTATTTTGAAGAGATTGAAGGGGAAAATGACAATTTATAATTGTCAATCTATCTTTTTTAATGTTATTATTTTTGTTAAAGATATGTTTAGATTTTAGGAATTGATTTGTTTCTTTATTTGAAAAGTCAAAGATTGTATTTGACTTTCTCTAGTCAAAGATTGTATTTGACTTTCTTACCCTATAAATGTAATAGGTTTAGGTGTTGGAAAATAAGCTTTGATCATGTATCGTTAATTCGTTGTTTTCTTAAAAAATTTATATTCAAACCATTGAACAATTCATCAAGCAAGAGGAAAGCGATTAATGATAACAACACGTTACCCAATCTTGCAAAACAAGTATGTGGTCGTAAGAAGTCTATATCTACGGTAATGAATTGTACCCTAATCTTTATGACATATATGAATCATTAGTTATTACAAGTAAGTAAATTTATTTTTAAAAATCTTGTGTGTTTTTTATATAGCTAATGATACAAACATTGATTTACGTCATTTTGGACAATGATTTTGATACTTAAAAGAGTGATTGGATGGCATGCGAGTGAAATCAATAAAACAATCTAATAAGTTCACACTACTATACAAGAGCTTGTATAGATCACTTCATATAGCGTGGTTTTCATAAAAATTGTTCTATATGAAGGAGAAGAGGGGGATGTTTTATAAAAAGATCTGTTATTAAGAAAAAAACCGCTCTATTTAAATTTAAAAATAATTAGATCGGTTATTACTAAAAAAACCGATCTATTTAAACACCACAAACTCCCACAACGACAGCTGTAATCACGTTTGATTTAGATAGATCGGTTTTTTAGTAAATAACCGATCTATATATTTTTAACTCTTACATCTGCTCCCCAAAATCAGACATAACGTATTTCCTTTCAATTTACATCTTGAAAACCTTAAAACTATTATAAATGCTCCAAAAAATTCACAATAAATGCTTTAAAAATTCTCAAATTCAAGTATAGACATGTTTGAGTTTGAAAGGTACATGATATTTGAGGTATATATATGTTTACTAGTTTGTCTATTATATTTTTTAACCCGAAATTTATCTATGATTGATTTTGTTTTTATTCAAAGCTTTGTTTGTTGATTTCCATGGTTTGCTTATATATAGGTTTCTTTGAAGAATTTTCTATGTGTGACGTCGATACCTAGCTAATATTGACCCGTTGAAGTGAGGTACTTAACTAAAACTTTAAGCTAACTGCATGTTAATAACGTATTTTATTGTAACATTCAAGCATTTAGTATAGATTAAGTTAAAATTGTATCCCTTTAGTTAATTACCTGTTCGAAATTAACTTAACAGAGGTTAGTTTCGGATTTTCCCCATTTAGGACACCTTTTTAAACATTTTATCTCATTTCGGATGTGATTACGTATTATGAGATCGAGTATTATTTGAGAAAATTCGACATCATTTTTCCTTACTCATATGAGTTTGCATTTTATGTGCATACTTGAGGAGTTAAGGGGAAATGCTGCTGATTTTTCTTCAATAATACTCGACTCATAATACGCATTCACATATGAGACTAAATATTTAAAAGGTGGGTTAGAATTGACGACTTGAAACTATTTTTATATGTTATCATACCATGCATGCATCTTAATAAAAAATAAATTTATATATTTCAGATGGATCGTAGGAAGTGGATGTATAATGTAGAACGTGTTACCCCTGAATACATCAACGGGTTGTCCGAGTTTATTAAAACTGCTGAGGAATCAACAAGGTAAAAGACAGGAAAAAGTTCGGATTTACACTGTCCGTGGAAAGAATGTGACCACATTTATTTGTCAGTGATTATATTGAGACGATTAGATTAACCAATTTAAACATGGTTTTACTAATAACTACACGTGGTGGAAACATCATGGTGAAGCACGACGTGATTGTAACGATGTTGTTTTAGAAAGTAATGTCAATAATAATGATGATGATTGCGGTGGTAGTAATCACAATATCAACGACATGCTACATGATGCGGATCATAATGCTGAACTTGATATGGAGAAATTACAACAATTGTTTGTCGAATCAGAAAAACCATTGTATGCCGGTTGTACAAATTTTACCAAACCTTCAGGCGTGTTACAGTTGTTGACCGTAAAAGCAGAATATGGTCTGAGTGATGTAGGTTTCAATAAACTTCTAGAGTTGTTCAATAAAATGTTGCCTAAAAACAACGAGGTTACCCTAATTCAATGTTCAAGCCAAAAAATTAATGTGTCCATAGGGATTGGAAGACCAGAAGAATAGATGCATTCCGAAAGATGAATCTAATGTACTAGAAAATGGAATAAACTACACAAATGTCCTGTATGTAATGTTTCAAGGTATAAAGATACAACTCTAACAGAATTTGATGAGGATGTGACAAAGAATGGCCCTGCTAAAGTGTTGTGGTATTTGCCCATCATACCAAGACTTAAACAATTATACTCAAACCCTAAGAATGCAAAATTGTTGAGGTGGCATGCAGAAGATCGAAAACATGACGGGAAAATAAGACATGTGGCTGATGCTTCCCAATGGAAGAATATTGATAATCATTATACAAAGTTTGGGGCTGAGATTAGAAATATACGGTTTGGGCTTAGTTCAGATGGAATTAATCCATTTGGAAATATGAGCAGTCATCACAGCACTGGCCGTTCTTTATGCATATACTAACCTTCCACCATGGCTAATTCATGAAACCAGTAAATACATCATGATGTCGATTGTTAATTCACGGTCCGAAAACAACCAGGAAAATGGATATGATGAGTATTTGGAACCGTAATTGATGACATGACAGATCTTTGGGATAAAGGCGTCGAAGTGTATGATGCATACAAAAAAGAGCGATTCAAACTATTCGCCATGATTTTTTGTGCCAAAAGTGATTTTTCCCGTAGACGGTAACTTGTCAGGATATGGAACGAAAGGGGAGAAGGCGTGTCCGGTTTGTGAAAAAGACACCCACTCACGGTGGTTGACTAACTGTAAGAAAACTGTGTATATGGGACATCGAAGATCACTTCCAGAATCACACTCGTACCGTAAAAAAAAGAAACAGTTCGACGGTAGAGTAGAGCATAGAAAGATGGCAAGATTAATGAATGGACATGACACACTCTCTCGTGTCAAGGATATAAAAAATGTTTTTGGGAAAAAGGATAAAGCTCTGAAAAATAATAAGAATATTTGGAAGAAAAAGTCTATATTTTGGAAATTACCGTATTGGGAGCATTTACAAGTCCGACATTCTCTTGATGTAATGCATATTGAGAAAAATGTTAGTGAAAGTTTGATTGGCTTATTGTTAAACATCAAAGGAAAAACAAAAGATGGGATTAATGCTCGGAAGGACATGGTAGAGATGGGGATTAGATATGAGCTTGCACCACAAGAGATTGGTAACAAAAGAACGTATTTGCCAACTGCTTGTTATACCCTATCGAAGGCTGAAAAAAATAAATTTTTCAATGCTTGCATGATATTAAAGTTCCATCGGGTTATTCTGCTAACATTAAGAAGTTGGTGTCAATGAAAGACCTAAAGTTGATTGGTATGAAGTCCCACGACTGTCATGTTTTAATAACACAAATGATTCCAATTGCAATTCTTGGAATATTGCCACCTCGAGTCCGTCACACAATCACAAAGCTCTGTTTGTTTTTCAATATGATTCATTTGAAAGTTATTGACCCCAAAAAGTTGGATGAATGGCAACGTGATATTATTCTTACTCTTTGCCAACTAGAGATGTACTTTCCACCTTCCTTTTTGGATGTTATGGTTCATCTCGTGTCTCATATTATAGAAGAAATAAAGGCATTGGGTCCTATATTTCTACATTACATGTATCCATTTGAGAGTATATGGGTTTCTTGAAAGGGTATGTAAGGAACCGATCTCGGCCGGAAGGAAGTATTGTTGAAGGGTATGTTTTAGAGGAGGTTGTTAGTTTTTGTACAAGTTATATCGATGGCATCCCAGATATTGGCGTTCCTGAATCTTGACACGAGGGTAGACTTGAAGGGAAAGGGACGATTGGGCGCAACGATGTCACACCGAATTACGATGATTTAGAGCAAGCACACTTTACAGTCTTGCAAAACATGACATCTATTGCACCCTATATACACGAACATATGTCACTTTTAAAAAGAAACAATAGTCGTCAAGGGCTACATTGGTTAGAAACGGAGCACAAACAAACATTTTCAAGCTGGTTAAGAGATACTGTGAAATCGAGATACCCAAATGTTGAAGCTGAAGTACCGCAATTAGCGTACCGCCCGCGATGTGTTTTCCATTATCAAGGATACGACATTAACGGATATACGTTTTACACCAAAAAACAAGATGAAAAGAGTACCGTTCAAAATAGTGGAGTGACGTTAGAAGCAACAACAACAGATAATTCAAGATTGTCGGTCGCCAAAGAGTCGTATTATGGTGTCATTGAAGAAATTTAGGAATTGGATTACAATATGTTCTTCGTACATCTCTTTAAGTGCAAATGGGTCGATAACGAAACTGGGTTTTAAAGGTTGACAGGATGTTTTCACTTGTCAATCTTTCCTAACAGATAGACTATTCGACTAATCCATTTATTCTAGCCAAACAAGCTACCAAAATATTCTATGTTGAGATCCAGTGGATACGAGATGGACTGTTCAAGCATAGCACACGAGTATAGTTTGAGCGTCGAGACTGTTGTAGATGAAGATGAGTAAATCAATTTGACTAGCAACCCTCCATTCTCTATTGTAGTTCAATCTGTAGATGAAGTTCTAGATGATACCATTTACCTAAGATCCGACCACCAAGAAGGATACGAGGCTGAAGATTGACAAACTTCGCGCATCTCTATTGGTTATAAAACATCATTCATAAATTGAATTTATATAATTTTTAATATATTCCAAAGATTAGTTTATTAACATTATACTGTTTACTTTTACAGGAAGAACATGCAAACTTCAATAACAAGCCGAAGACATACGAGACTTTATTTAGTCATTTTGTATTAGATATTTGACTTGTCGGTTTGAAGTGTTGTAAAACTTGTGTTCATTTTTGTTAATTCTATGTGAATCACATATTTGATATATATACTTTGACTCAAACTATCGTAAATGTTTTTAGAAAGTTTATTTTTACTCGTATCATCTATAATAGTAATATTTACATATTTAAAAACTATAAACATGAGAAACTAAATAAATCGGGTATTTATAAAAACCCAATCTATTTAACAAGAATATTTTGAGCGGGATCCAATTTCATTTGCCGCTTACACCAAATTTCACCAAATTTTTAGACACTTGCCACTTACACCAAAATTCACCAAATCTTTAGACACAAAACCCTAACCATTTCCACTACAAACATCGATTTACATCATTTTGGACAATGATTTTGATAATTAAAAATGTGATTGGATGGCATGCGAGTGAAATCAATAAAACAATCTAATAAGTTCACTATATTTTTTTATTTTAACAAGTTCTACTTCATCAATTTTTTCAACGAACTATTAATAATGTTACATTAATACATGTTATTTTTTGTCTTGCACACACATAGTCAGCAACTTGCCCCAAATTAGTGTTTTAACAGTCGTTAATTATCTCTCCATATATAATCTCCATGACTACATTACAAATTATAGACACTTTAATACATAAACAACAATAAATACATAATATCATGAAAGACTTGGCTTTCAAAAGATCCCCCAACATACTGTACTTTGCACCTTCACCATTACGAACAAGCTACACACTGTGAATGACAAACCATCAAGTAATGTAAATCAAACGACGTGCATGCTTGATAGCTTCACAAATATCATGCCAGCAATTTCCATTTTGACACTGAAAACCACCTTCAAGATTCATACTCGGAAGGTAACCGTCATCAACATGAGCATCTTGATAAAGCGTAACTTTACCTCCTCTCCTAAGTTGAAAATAAGTGTCGAGAACACCATTAAAGTTTAGATCCTGGCCCACTCTCTCCATGGGTACATACTGAATCAACAAAGTCAATACAACCCCACGTTTACACGATTTCCCACTTTTATTCAAAACCGGAAAAGTACCATTCACTACCAAACCAGAAACTAACTGCTCAACCGGTACACCAACCACACCTATAATTTGTGAACCTACAACATCACTATTCTTAAAAACAAACTGAACCTCAGCCAAATAATGTGCTACAGGGACATAAAAATGCTGCATCCAAACAGGGTTCTCACTATTACTAATAACGAAAGTCCTAGCAATTACAACATTAGCTATCGAAACCTTCACATATAGATCACTCGTAACCTTAACAGGCTTCCCATCCTCAGTCTTGCTCTTACCTCCACCGAATGTAGGCATCCTACCAAACATTTGTCCTAATGTATTATGAAACATATCCATATTAGGAAAACTTTTAGCCTCTTTAACCCATATATCCAAATTCCCATGTAACAAGACAACTTTTGAAGATGTACTAGTTGTCTTAAATGGAACAATTTGCACACTTTGTCCACGCTATGATCCATCATAACCCATGTCAGCCATTTTATGAAAACTCAATAAAAACCACAAGATCAAATACCCACTTGACAAAAATGCTAAAAACCAATTTTTAAAATATTTCAAGTTCTTTGAGGCATTTAATCTAAACAATACCAAACCAACTTAAAACACTAGAAGATCAAATACCAACCCACTTCAAAAAAGTGCTAAACATCAGTTTTAATCAATACCCACTTGAAATAAATGATAAAAACCAGTTTGCAAAATTTTCAAATTCTTTGAGGCATATAATCAAATAGTTGGTGTGCTATATCAAAAACTGGCAAAAGGGTTTGTTAAAAAAGAGAAAAGAAAAGGTACCCAAATGATAAAAATGACGAAAAGGGATGTATAATGGTTCAACGTATTAATAAAAAGAGAGAATTGCAAAAATGGTGCTAGTGGTTTGGCCAAATAATCTGTCGAATTTTGAAAGTGCAAAAAACATCCGTATTTTGAAGATTTGGTTCCACTTTTGGTCATTGGTTAAACTGAAATGACTAATATACCCTCGTCCTCTCATTTTTATATTTTTTCTTTAATTTATATATTAAAAAAATAATAACAAATAACAAAAAAAAACCACCGATCTAACACAAATATGTTAAAATCTGAAAAACAAAATCATCACAACCCACAAATCAAAACACCCTCACAAAAACATATTACCATATCCATAACCACGAACCATGTTACTCAAACTTTCTATCATATACAAATTATAACCCGAAAACCTTGAATACAAGATCCAAATCTCAAATCACAAACAAAACTCATCTTGCTCGATTCAGAAACCTAGATCGAGATCCAACAACTGAAAATCTGTTAAATCATAATCCAACCATCAAAATCACACAAAAACCTTATGTCACATGCGTCCACGAACCATGTTTACTCAAAACTTTCTTTTCATATACAAAATTATAACCCGAAACCTTCGAAATAGAAGATCAAATCCTAAATCACAAACAAAAATGATCCAAACCCGTCATCAAAACATTCATCACAAGTCACAACAACTGAAAATCTGTTAAATCATAATCCAACCATCAAAATCACACAAAAACCTTATGTCACATGCGTCACAAACCAACATCATAAAAAAAATCACCAAACCCAGATTCAACCTACGACATAAAAATCCCACGCCAAGAACAATAATAAAACAACCGACTGCAGCAGTGATTGTTCATCAGTAATTGTTATAAAGATTGTTTGATGTAGGGGTAGTGTGTTGAATTGGTATAAGATTTATCCAACGGTTAAAGAAACTAATGGATGTTTGTTGCTTTGATTTAAGGAAACTAATAAAATATCAGTAAAAATGGTATGTGTCTATTAAAGATAGGGGCGACTAATCTTTTGTGTTAGGATTAATTAGTATATAACCTGATAATGGTCGGATGATGATTGACTCATGAAGTATGAATGGTGTTGGTGATGGTTATGAATGGATTGATTATGAAGGGTAATTCTTAAAAGAGTCCAAAACCAAAAGGAAAATGCCTCTTTCACCTTTTCAATGTTCTTTTCTCAAACTAACCCAGCAAAACTTGGCAACTGAGCAACTTAATAAGAAATTAACATGTGTTCAGGTGTGTAAGAGATGTGTAAGGTATGTGTAAGGTATTTATACATGTTTTGTATAGGGCAACTTTTACAATTTGGGACAACTTTACTTTGGTCAACTGATTTTTAGTAATTTTACCCCATTATTTTATGTTAAAATAGTACTGTGGCAACTTGTACATTTTGGCAACCAAATAATATTTTTGGGGGCAACTACTTAGTGGGTGTAGTTTTTAATAATATTTATGTTTTTTAATTTTATTGTATTTCATTACTCGTAATATTTAGTGTGTGTATAATACACACTTAATTGATACAGAGAGAAATCCTCTTCATCTTCTCCGACTCTCTCCACTCTCTCCAGTCTTCATCCACACCTCATAGTCATCTTCAACAACAGTTGCTTTTCTTCAATTTTGATCAGAAAAATGTGGTATTCAAGGGTAAGTAGATTAGGTCTGAAAATAGATTTACTGTTTAAGATTAGGTCTGAAAATAGATTTACCTGGTGCCTACTACATGTTTGTCCATTGTTGTTATGCGTTTTATAATTTGTTAAGGTTTTAGATAAAATAGCACATTCAGATTGTGATTACTGCCATTAAGTTAATGTTGTATGGTTGGTTAGTTGTTGAAGTTCGTTATTTAGTAGAAAAGATCTTGA
>BQNB010079973.1:1776-19183 GCA_026074375.1 Tanacetum coccineum | reverse complement strand
GGTTTGACCAACGTGTAAACAAGTGAGGCAAGAGGTAAGCGACGAGCGTTAATTGCATGGAATGCAACTCTTAGTTTTATGAGACTGGTGACATTAGTAACTCTTATAGTAATGTCAAAAGCATATTTTTTCTCATCTTATGCCTCAAGTCCGAGGTCTGACCAGGTAACTCGATTTAAGTCCACCAAAAAAAGAACGTGCAAAAATTAACATAGATCTGACCTATGAAAAAATTCACCATGGGTTGGAGAGGCCCTGAGGTTTGACCAAAGTCAAACCAAATGCACGTGTTCTAATTTTGGCTGACATAGACTTAAAATTTCACATAAAGGTATACACATAAATTTGATAAAATCGTGTACAAGAAGCATGCAAAACATCTTGTAGCACAAGTTTAGAAAACATTTTGTTAACCTTTTTGGTATAGACATCATTTTGACAAATGTTCTTGGTAGCTCCATTTTGGACGTACAAAGAAGCGAAGAAACAGGTCAGCGCGAAGCATATTAAAAACCTGACTTCTTTTGGGGAGCCTTAGCTAAACCCGCCTTAAACTTCTCTTATAGTTTGTCAAAAATGGCTTAGCCATCTTTCCAATTGACTAATGTTGTTATTATATGTTAAGAAATCCTTTGTTAACATTAGTTTTATAGTTGCCAATACAGCGGAAAGAATTACAAATTGATCAAACCCTATATTGTACTCCTACATGTGTCCGAAGACACAAGTAATTCCAATAATTCCCTCATATGCCAAAGCATGTAGTGGGGCGGGAGAAGATTAAAGACTAATTTAACCCTATATTGAGCATATAAAAACTAAAGTTACACAAAAAATCAAATTTTATAGTTTAATGTCCGTATTTAATTTGTCCAAAAACCCCCGTTTCGCAAATAACACATAACTGATCACAAGAAGTATGCTTACGTGTGTAATATTAGACATGTTCAATCCAAATTTCTCTATAAGTATAAGTTCGGTTTTAAGAGTTTAATAAAGTCTATTTGCAAATATTGAGCATCACATGACATATCACATATAAGCAATTAAATCATACAAAAAATTGGAGTGGAAGTGAAGATAGACTCTTATATTAAAAGCAGTAAATCATATAATGCCTCGAGTTCTCAAAAGAGTCTTCCCCAATCGGAGAACCAAAAGACTCTCACTAGATTTTTTGCTAAAGTACCTAGATCGCCACATCCATCATATAGCATGATTGCATGAGTCTTAAGGCCGAGATAAATCAAGAATAGAATAACATGGCAGCTTAATTAACTTTTAATTTTAATCTATTCTTCTTATTATCATGTAATATTAGTATTGATTCTAAGTGTTTATTCATTATTTAAGGCAAGGATTGCATGTCGTTGCCATAATTTTCCAATAAAACAATAAATAAATCAAGATTTCATGTAACCCTAGCTAGTTTAATATGTGTGTAACCCATAAAACACCAAACGAGTTGACTCATGATGCCATTGTTGGAATTAATAACCTGTTAACCATTAACAACTATGAGTACGCAGCGGATATGGATCAAGTATGATGTATACGATTAACACACAATAAAACATAAAAGGAACATACCTCTTGATGAATCAAGTGTTAATGAAACAAAGTGGTTAATTTACCACCTCTACGAGTTCTCACACAAACACGTCCAATGAATGAGCCCGGATGCTAGCCTAGCTTCACGTGTATCCCAAACAACCCTTGTATGCAAACACAACCTGAATAGAGTCCTAAATACCACCCTTGTATTAAGTACCGAAAATCAGAAAGGTTTCCTAGGGTTTTCACCGATTTCGGTTGAACCAAAATAGGGCAGTTCCAACCAAAAATCACCAAATCAAACCCTACTTTGTTTCTATCGATTGTCACGCCTGAGAACCAGTTAAACCAAAGCTATGAACTTGCTGGAAAAGAAGTAGGATCGAATCACACTTTGTAAACCCCCTTTTGAGTCTACCAAAATTGAGCAGTGGTGGAAAAGTGAACCGAAAATCAAAGATCCCTAATTAGGGTTTATGTGATCGGATGATTTAATGGAGAGGATGGGGAGAATGTTTTCTCTCTGTTTCTAGGTTGTATATTTCGTGTATTATGACTTAGGGGTGAGGGGTATATATACTCTTCAAGCCCCTAATCATGGTAACACTAGGAAACCTTTTTCAACCTTATCACAAGTCATTATCTTTTCCTTATCTTATTAAAATGCACCTAGACACTCTCTAGAATACTCCATATGGCCGGCTAATCCCATAGACCCCATATAGTTTCGTGTCTTGTCATTTTTCTCCTTCGGTTTATAATTTAGAAACTTTCGTGAAGCTAAAACGCACTCTAAGTCTTTAACGTGTGTGCCCCCAATAGGCTCACATATTTCTAGTCGTAAATGTTCTAATCCAACTACCATAACCCAACATTATACACCTAGATTGTGGAATAATACGATCTAGTATGGTAGAGTTCGTATCAATTCCTTAGTGATGTTTAGCAAAAGAAATAAATAAATAAAATCAACATGCTGGTTTTCGATCAGAATTTAAATTTATCGTCACACAAACTTAAGCGAGTAAAATTTTCCTTTATTCAAAAGTTGACGTGGCGGTTCATAATTGTTTTCACCTGGCATTAATTAAACTTTAAATTTCTCACTTTTAACGATGATAGTCACAAGTGTTTTACCACTAGACAACTCCAAATGGTTGTTTGACGTTCTTTTTTCAACTTAGAATATTGTAAAAGTTAGTGGTGTTTGGTGTTTGATTTAACACCGAAACAAAGTGAAAAATAAACCAAATTGAAATCGAATAAAATCAAACCAAAAACTCTAATTTGTGTATAGTTTGATCTGAATCAAAACCGAAGTATTTAATTGGTGTTTCGTTGCTGGATTGTGGGAGTCGGATACGCATGTTATACGACTAGAAATATGTGAGTCTATTGGGGCACACACGTTAAGACACGAAAAGTACGCTTATTAAACATTTAATATTATTTATTATTAAAGGTTTAATATGCTTCACAAAATATTTTAAATAACCGTTAATTACCGTTATGATTTTATAACTACCTTAACGAGTGTTTAAATATATAAACCAAATGCACTAAAATTGACAAAACCCGAACCTTGTGGGTGTCACTTGTTGGCTGACCCATATAGCTTTTAGAAGGGGGTTTTGGAATCAATTTTGGAGATAAGGGATACGAGTTCTATTGTGATAAGGATTATGAGGCTATCATAGTTTATCTACAACTAGGGTTGAGGTGTTATATAAACACGTCATTCATCTCCTCCTTTTATTCACTCGATCTTAAAAATCTCATGTCATGTATACCCTAAATTCACATAACATAAAGATATCCCTAATTGTCGTACGACATATCTTATAACACTCTTAACAAATACCCTATGCATACATGCATGCATAGAATCTGTTATTCTATTCGTGTGATGGTATACTACATGTATGCATGATATTTAACACATGCCCATGCGTGGAAAGTGATTTTCATGCGTACACATGTAAATCACAATTCATGCAAACTGATTGTTTTATGTTTTCTTTGTTAGACATTAATACAACAATTGATATGTAGTTCAATGGTTGTGTCATTCATCTCTTAACTCACAAACCCAGATTCGAGTCCTGTTGTTGTTTGTTTTGTGATTTTTCCCTTTTGTTTCTTTGTTCGATTCAAACGTATACCACTAAGGTATTCGGATATGATCGAGAACAAGTATTAAACACGGGTTGTTTGGTTTTCGGTTCAACTACAAAGGTTGTTGGATTATCGGTACCAGCTACTAGGTAAAGCATACACTTGGTGTTTGAAGCCCGTGAAGTTACGACTAGCATTGTTGCATGCTTGTTTGACGTGTTGTGTGAGTAACCGTAGAGATGCTAATTTAATCACTAAAGATTTCAAGATCAAGATTCTCGTTAATTGATTTTTATCATTAAACATAAAGGTTAGTTTTACTTACTTTATTTGTGTGTTGATTCTTAATATCAAACTAGATCCATCCACTGCGTACTCGTAGGTAAGTGTTTCACTAGTTTGTAAAATTCCAACAGTGGCATCACGAGTCAACCTCGTTTGATGTTATGGGTTACACACTTATAAAACATGCTAGATCCGCATAAGAAAACTTTTATTTATTGTTCTGAACTAAAACTATGGCAACAACATGCAATTCTTGCCATAAAGAATAAATAAAACCTAGAATCTTGGCATTATTACTAGTTAATATGGATTGAAAAAGAACAAATTTAAAATTAAAAGTTAATTAAGTTTTATTATTCTTTTTTTTTCCGGCCTTAAGACTCACACAATTATGTTATATGATGGATGTGGCGATCTAGGTACTTTAGCAGAAAACCTAGTGAGAGTCTTTTGGTTCTCGGTTTGGGGAAGACTCTTATGAGAACTCAGGGCATTATGTAATTTACTGCTTTCTATATAGAGTCTGTCTTCACCTCATCCCCTCTTTCTGTCAGTTTATTTGCTTATATGTGATATTCCATGAGACTAATATATGCAAAAGACTTTTGAAACTCTAAATGGACTAATACTTAAAGTGAAACTTGTTTTATTTAACTAAAGATTCTTGCGAGTTTATGTGTCATACGGGTGTGGTTATCTATAATGTTGCGCTTAGAAACGTGACTTCCTATGACGAACTTGCTCAAATCTTGGTTTAAATTTGTCTGTTAAATTACACTCATAATCATTAACTCCTAGTGACCTGCTATGTGTTATTTGTAAAACTTGTTTTTAGACAAATAAAAATGGACGTTAAACTATGAAACTTGTTTTCTGAGAAATTTAAAGCTTTTATACTCTTATCAATGATAAATCACTACTGATCATGACTTTATTGACATGGCTTTAATGGTTTTTTAGGGTTTAATTGACCTTTAATCTTTTCCCATGCCACTACATGCATCGGCACTAGGAAATTATTGGAATAACTTGTGTCTTCGGACACATGCAATAATACAATATAGGGTTTGGTCAATTTTTAATGTTTTCCCGCGATATTTGCACATCTAAAAACTAAGTTAACAAAATGTTTTTCTTAACTTGTGATACAAAGATGTTTTGCATGCTTCTTTGTACACTTTTTGACACATGTTTTCATAAACTTATGTGTATACCTCTATGTGAAATTTTAAGTCTATGCCAGCCAATTTAAGAACACTTGCACTTGGTTTTTTCTCTCTGGTCAGACCTAAGGTTAATTCCAACCCAAGGCAAAAAATTTCTCTCTAGTAAGACCTAAGGTCAATTTTTGCATGTTCTTACTTGGTTGACTTAAATCGAGTATGTTTGGTCAGACCTTGGACCCGGGGAATAATATGAGACAAAACATGTACATGACATTACTATATGAGTTACTAAAGTCATGTGTCTCATAAATCTAAGAGTTGCACTTATGCAATTAACTCTCGCCGCTTACCTCTTGCCCTACTTGTTTACACGCTGGTCAGACCTCCGGTAATATGTGGGAGGTCAAGTTGGATCTTAGTCTTATTATACTCTTATATACAAAGGACATAAATTTATTACACCGTGTCACCCAAAAGCATTTAATGTGCTGTTGGGTCAACCCGCCGGAAACCTGTCCTCTTCAACCTTCAACCCGCCGGAAAACCAACCCGCCAGAAAACCCATACCCCCCCCCCTTTTATTCCATCTTCTCTCTCAAGACACTCATCAGCGGCCAAAAAAGGCCACGTGTCTCTCCCTTCTGCTTAATCATCAAACCACTATCACACAATTAATTAATCTCTCTCCTAAACCTCATACAAAAACACACACCACAAATCCGAACTATCAGATTCATCAAAGAAACTCATAAATTAGTTTACCAATATCAACAAAAAAACCGATGATGAGGTGTAAGGTGATTTGAGATAAAAAAAAATATAGATGAATATCTTCAATTACATGTAAGTGATTAATTAATTTTTAGATTTTTTTGTTTTATATATAAAATTTTATATTATTTGAAGGTGTCGTTAATCTAGGGTTTTTGTTGATTTTGTATTCGAGTGAGATGGGTGAGAGGGTGATTGTCATGAGGTGTATGGTGATTTGAGCTACGGCCGTATGGGGGATATGAAGCAACAACTCAGGAACAGTAACAGAAGATTAGAGATTAAAGGTGTGTTTTTCATGTTACTTTTGTTTTTGTTTTTTGTAATTGCTTCTACTTATTGTATAATCTATGGAAGAGGGTACAATTCATTTGGGGGGGAATGTTATTTTGTATGATTAAGGGATTTTGGACTAAATGTTCAAACATAAGGTGTTGTTTGTTTAAGCTTATTTTTGGGCTTATGAGCTAATTTTAGTAGCCATGTATTTTATAAGTTTGGGTTTTCAAGTTATGAGCTTATTAGGACTTAGTTTCCCATATTATGCTATGCCAAACACCCCCTGTGTATTCATCGACTCTTAAAATAAGCGGATAAACAATTTCGTTCAACAACTTTAAATTGCTAATTTGCCGTATGTATTAATGGGAGTGTTTGGCTTAGCTTATTTGACCGGCTTCTGGCTCATTTGACCTTCTTCTGGGCTTATTTGGCCGGCTTATTGAATTCAAATGGCCCTCTTTTTTTGGCATAATACAAAACTTTTTTGCATATTGTAAAGCAACGATTCGGGAAGATGCATGATAAAGGGGTTGTTAATGTAGATGATGAAGTTACCTGCAAGATTTCAACGAACAAAATGCTTCAGCGTTCTGCATCCAATGGGATGGGATGTATTCGGGTCATCTAACATTAGTGTAAATGCTCTTTGGCTATGAAATGTGTAAAATAAATAAAAGAATGAAAAAGAATTACAAAAACATATTGCTTGGTTGAGAAACGTGGTACATGAGTTATGTACAGGGGTGCTAGATGTATTAGTTTTACCCATTTATGTATGAACGGGTTGCCTTGAGTTGGATTTTGTATAAGTCAAAAAGTGTAAAATTGAGAAATGACTTAAATGTAAATGCGTTAAATGTGTTCATCATTGGCACGTCAGTTTTTGACTATGATTTATTAATTTTATAGGTTGATCACAGGATTGAATATGTGACAAAATTTCGACGGGTTGCCACGGCCATCCAATTTTAGTACTCTGAAGAAGATAATGGACGATGATACATACAAGTCGTTACGCCTAAAGCGAAACATAAAGCTTCCATTACCAGGTACGAAACAATTCAAGATTTGGTTTTTTTTAATTTTAGGGTTTTTTTTTGTTGGTGACGTGATATAGAAGATTCACTGACTGAAGATTCACTGACTGATGTATTAAATAGCTTATTGAGGAAGGTATACAGAAGATTGGTAAGAACGTCGCTATACGAAATTACAAACTTTTCTAAATGATACTAGGTTCTATATTTGGCGTAGAATTAGATTATGAAGTGGGGTGTTTGGAATTGCATATCTGTCTGCTCATTGCATAGTTTAAAAAGCTTGGACACCCTTTGTGGGCGTCGTTTCAGTGTGTGAATCAAGCTGATAATCCATGTATTTTAACATCATAACATAAAAAAACATATATGGTTTATAGCATGGACTAAATCAGTTAAGGTCGGCTTCGCAGCAGAGCATCCTCACCTTCATTGTTCGTCTTACATTTTTTAGTATATAACAGTTGCATACAGAATTTCTTAAGCTGCTTATTGTAATGTCTACTGATATTTGTTGTGCCATAGCTAACGAGCGGTTTTTTTTTGTCTCAGGTCTGTTTTGAAAAAAGAACAGAAGGAAAGACGATACAAGCTATGCTTGTCGACGTTGTAAAAGTGTGTTTGTACACACAAGATATAGAGCTGAAGAGGGTTAAGAGCCAGATCAGGTAAAGTTTAATTTTCTATCATTTAAACTAGGAGTTCAAAATATAGGATCTTTCGCCATTCTAAAAGGTAGGCGATCTTCGATGGTTTGAAACCGAATCCTAAATATATGAATGATTATCGGTCCAGGGTGTTTGGATTAGGCTACAACAGAAATAAGAATAGGGTGTGTTTGGATTAGGCTGCTATAGATTTATGAATGAGGTACATTAGGATCAGACTATCATAGGAGTGCGGGATAAATAACTACAAAAATAATGTATCTTCGGATTAGGCTACTACGGCGTAAACTCTTCAGATTGCATTCCTTCCTTTTCAGATTAATAAGCCGTGTCTTCCGTTGGCTTTCTTCCTATTATCATTAACCAACATACAACTGCTTTCTTATTTTAAAAATCAAAGAAGATTCATGTGTATACTAAAGTTCCTATAGAAAATATAACATGTGAGATTCTGTCAACAGATTTACAATTTTGCCTATACTTAGGTCCTCTTACATATAGCAGTTTAATTTGGATACCACACACATGTCTAGGTGCATAAATATAGATATAATAGGAGGCGCAATATGATGTACAAAGTCGAGTTACTAATATTTACCAATACTTAATGTCTAAAACTGCATGCCTTCATTTTTTTAAGTAACATATACATGTATTAACCCCTTTGAGTACAATATACATATTCACCTGTTTCTAATTTTCATACATGGCTTATACTCATATTTGTTCATATTCCTTCTGAATAAATACTGTATTTCAAAATTTATTAGCAGCACCCACTTTACAACTTACATCAACATGTAATTGCAGTTAACTGTTGTACCAAAATTTACTTAGTATCCAATACTAGCAACACTATGTTTACATGTTATTCAGGAAGATGGCGACAACCAGCAACATCGACAAAGCACGTGAAGATAAAGGTAGGATGGTCATCGCTGAACCAGAAGTCACTAATATTGCAGACCTAAGGCCGATACATTCCAACAAAACAATCGAAGCAACAGTACACCGCAAATGGACTTCCAAGCACATCCACACTCGCCAGCCAACCAAGTATTGTTGTATGCTAATTGACAAACAAATAAGTAAACAATTACTAACATAAGACTTACTTTTGTACTCCTAAATCTAACTCCATCTACGTATTCAGTAACAACCTAAGTACCTAGCTGCAAACTTAAGTCTTTTGCATAATGTCTTTATATAAACTGTATGTGCAGTTGCACATAACCTCTTTTGTATAACCGCTATAAGTAATATTAAATGACTTTAGTGTACAACTACTGGCCAGACACATTTCCTTTCATGATACCCTCAAAAAAGATAGACAGAGTAAGCAACAGACAAGTCCCATTTCGGATGTCAGTCAACATATCTATTATAGGAGCTTTTGTACTACTCTTTAGCTTATTTTGTCAATAACGTGTGTTTATCTATGTGTAGTGCAAGCTGCTTTTAAACTCAGTACTCACGTTATAAGTGCAAACGCTATTGAGCAGACAATATTCAAATTCCGCACGCTCAAGATTGAAAAGGTACCAACTCGATCCCTTCCATTTCGGTTGGATTAGAATTGTTACGAAAATTTTAGGGCGAGCTGAACCGAAGAAGTTAAGTATATATTTCGTATATGTATTCAATAGTTGCGAAATGCCTTGAGTACATATTGGACAAAGCTTAGTATTTAAGCTTTGCCCAACATGTATTCAATAGTTGCGAAATGCCTTGAGTACATATTGGACAAAGCTTAGTATTTAAGCTTTGCCCAACATGTATTCAATAGTTATGAAATGCCTTACTAGAAAGGACTTATCATTATAGATCATATAGGATATCTAGGTATTTAGCCATATAGGTTGTAAGTTTGATGATAATGGTGATTATATACAGGGTCGAGACAAGTGTTTAAGCCTTTGACTTGAAAGCAATGCGGATAAACTGGTGTTATTGCTAATTTGTTACATAATATGCACAAATTGGTCAATTTAGTACTATCATAGATGCCTTTTTTCAATTTTCTTACTTGATAAGTGATGTAGCCGGTTTAGTTGTGAAAATGTTGAGATAAGTTAAACTATGGACATAATATGCCAATCTCATTTTCGAGCATGTTTCCTTTTTAAATAAACAAAACTCACAAATGATATGACTATCTAATACTAATATTTACAACAATAACATCAATGAGTCAACTTAAATTGAATGCATAAAATACCTTTGTCTGCAAGTCCGAGAATTTCGTCCAAAGTGTAACAATATACAGGCCTAATCATTAATAGTTATCATATCTTGTTGTGTGCATGTTTCTTGACTGTGGCTTTTAGTCCTGTCTATACAGGTTTTCTTATTTGATTCTAAAGGTTTACTAGATGTTTCTTCTCGATGCAGGTGGGGATTCAATATCGGCGAATTATTATGAGGCTGTATCAGGTGCGAGTGTTTCTTTTTTGTTTTATGTATTTCAGTTTACGTTTGGTCTCCATTGATCGCATGGTGTTGTCTATCAGGTAAGGTGAAGCAGGTTCAGCCCGGGAAGCACTGCACTAAGGCACAAGCTACAATGCCATTCACGAGTGGAAAATGATTGAATTAATTCGCGATGCGTTACATCAGGTAACAATTTTTGTTTTAAGCTAAATGACCCACAAGAAAACCCCGAAATGTTTGAGAATACATACACTACTAAGCTTACGGTTACCCAAACACCCCATCAGGAGGCTGTAGGCATTGCTATTTCTTAGAGCTTATCCATACACCCCTTAAGTCGTGTCGCTTACCAATCACGTCATGCTGACGCATTCAAACGGTAGGTTGAAGCATTGCGTCGGCATGCTAACGGATTGGTTCAGCAGCATCAAGCATTAGACTTAAGTATCTCATTTTTTAGACAATGATTGAGTAAACATCGTGGGTTAGTGTCATAGAAGAAAAGTGAGCGCGTCTGAAAGTCTTTTACTATGATCGTTCATTCTTCATTGTTACAGTAATTACCAGTATGCCCGTTTTTCGCCAACGAAGTGCTAAATGTAACTTTAATTATTTTCAGGTTTTTACCATTACACTATGGTTTCTTATACGGGTCTTATTGCTTCTTTTTTTGGTTTAGATAAGGAAAGTAGGAGACTCTGATGTGAAGCAAAATCCACATCTATTTTATTACGTTAAGCTTTTTTTGGTACGTTACAGGTTTGAAAAAAAAATACAAATGGGCAACTTTTTTGTAATAGATTTAGTGTAAGACTACTATGTTTCAAACCAATATGTAATTAACAAATGCTGAACGGCCTTTCATGTATGAATGTGAAGACAAGTGAAGCTCCAAAATTTATCAATCACGAATATAAGTGAAACCAAATGCAGAATTGCTAAAGCAAGCTAACAGAATTGTATTTGGATTGATGTTATAATGTTTCTCTTTCTTTAGTTGCATAATACATTACATTTGTTGTTATCAAGCAATATGCATACATGATTTTGGTTTAATCTAGATAATTCATCAATAGTACGCGTTGCCAAATTGAATCATTTTTCAGGTTCTGTTATAGTTTCGTGGAGCGAAACACACATGAATCTACTTTTGGCTCAATGTCATTTGCTTTGTTCAACCATAAAAAAAATAGCCCCGCGCTTCGCAGCGAAGCGCGGGCTAAAAACCTTGTTGTACATAAAAACAAAATTAGTTAAGCATATTGTGTTAATTAATCTTATTTTCATGTCAATTAAAGATATACATATATATTTCGTTTTAATAATTAACTTTCTATTAATATTATCATAATCTTTTTTTCATTACAATACGTTAATCATCTTGTTTAAGTCAACTATATTTTAAAGAAAATAAACGATCGTTCCTAGCTGAATCGTATCAACACAAGGTACATGTGACAGTGAAACAAATTGTTATCGCTGATTATTTTGGAACGGCGGCATAATAGTAAAAGCTAGCAAACCAAAGAATTACATAGAAGGATTAGTATCAATAGAGTTTCCTAACCAATCTATCCATCTAAACTTACTATTAGGATTTCTAGATGAAATCTACAAGAACGAATAATGCACAATGGAGTCCCAAATATTCGCCTTTTTAGGTTTAGAAGACGAAAAAATCCAAGCATTACGTAAATTCCAAACAGACCACATGATAGTAGAAGCAATCCCTTCAAGAATAATTCTAGCACTTTTCGACACATGAGCATCATCAAGCCAAGAAAACCATTCCGTAATATTAGAGACCTCCGGAATATCCAAGGTACACCATCTAGCCAATAAGCCCCAAAGATCATGTGCCATCTCACACGAGAAAAAAAGATGGTCAACGTTCTCCACATGCTCGTTACAAATGGGGCATATAAGGGAATCAACATCAATGCCTTTTCTGTCCATATTTACCAAAGTAGGAAGTTTATCAAGCCTCAACCTCCATATGAAAATATTAACTTTGATAGGAATACATCGGAGCCATCTAGTAGACGTAAAAGTGCCATTTAAAGTGTGTTCGTCTATATGCATACACGCAGAAGCAACTGAATAACCAGTTGTATCCAACTCCCAATTCCAACCATCAGTCGAATCAGACAGAACCACATCTCGCGTAACCTGAATCAACTCATCTAATTGATTCGATTGAGCACCACCTCTGGGAGGTCTTCTAAGAACGAAGGACCAATCCTCAATATTAATACGTTGAGCGACTGTGCATAATTTATTTTCGTCCAAAGCATAAACACGAGGAAAAAAGTCCTTTAACGGACGTGTCCCACACCAATTATCACCCCAAAAGCTGGTCGAATTCCCATCACCAACAGAACGACCACACAAAGTGAATAAATCAATACCCTTCGCTTGAAGATGAGAGACTGTTCAAATTATAGAATTCCACGGGCTGTGAGACAACTTTCCAGCCCTAACGCTTCCAATGCCTCCATCATGACCATGAATATCTTTAATCACATTAACCCATAGGCTGTTGGAAGTAGTACAAAATCTCCAAACTCATTTAAAAAGCAAGGCAACATTTAAAGCAAAGATACTTCCAATACCAAGACCACCCATAGCCTTACCAGCTAAACAAGAATTCCACTTAACCCATGTAATCTTTATATCATCAGAATCACCTCCAATGAAAAATCTATTACGCATAGACTCTATACGCTTCTGCACAGTTATGGGCATCCAATACAATGACATATAATAAGTTGGGAGGTTACCTAGAACAACCTTGATTAGAGATAAGCGACCTCCAACTGATAGTAACTTAGCTTTCCACCGATTCATCATTGATTCAAAATTTTGAACTACACGCTTCCAATTGACACAACGCCTCATGTTGAAACCAATGGGCACGCCTAAATACATCATAGGCAGCTTAGCAACCCTACATCCAAGAACAAGAGCCATGCTAGAAACTTCCTCATCAAGGACATTGACACCTAGAATTTTGCTCTTATGTATATTAATCTTTAAACCAGACACCATATAGAAGCATCAAAGCAAACATATCAGATTATATGCGTTGGAATGAGACCACTCTCCTACAAAAATAGCATCATTAGCGTATAATAAATGGGAAACATTTATATTACCACGACCTATGGAGGCGCCTTTATACAAACCCGTAGTCACTGCTTTAGAAACCAATACATGTAACCCCTCCATGGCGAGGATAAAAAGGAAGGAAGACATGGGATCTCCTTGTCGACGACCATTAAACATATCAAACTCAGAAGTAGGCGAGCCGTTAATCAAAATAGAGGCCCTAGAATTCTTTAAACAACCAGAAATCCACATACGCCATTTGAAACCGAAGCCTAGCTTCTCCATAATCACATTAAGATAATCCCATCTCAGCGAATCAAAAGCCTTCTCGAAATCAACTTTAAATACCATAAGAGCTTTGTTCCTCTTACGATACCAATCTATACATTCATTCAAAACTAAGGGACCATCTAGGATATTTCTACCTTTTATAAAAGCCGATTGCTCAAAACTAACACAACTCCTAATAACCGTGCTTAGTCTATTAGCTAAGAGCTTACCAATAATTTTATATTGACAACCAATTAAACTTATAGGTTTAAAGTCTGACACAAATTTCGCAACTCCAACTTTAGGAATCAAAGCAATGAAAGAGGAGTTGCACCCTTTTGGGAAACACGCCGATTGAAAAAACTATCTAACGAACCGCACCACATCATTTTGAATAACATCCCAAAAAGTTTTAAAAAATTTAAAAGTGAAACCATCCGGTCCCGGGGCTCGATCACTACCACAGTCCCAAACAGCCCTCTTGATTTCTTCATTAGACACATCACACTCCAAGAACTCTCTTTGCTCGATGAAAATCTGTTTAAAGTCCACATCTCCTATAGTAGGACGAGAAGCACATGTACAAGAAAATCTATTACAAAAATGAGTATAAAATTCAGATTTCACCTCTCCTGGATCATTAATCCAAACGCCATTTTCAGAATTCCTTTAATAGCACTTTCACGCCGCTTCTTCTTTAATGAGCCATGGAAAAAGGAAGTATTTTCATCACCCTCTAGCACCCACTTAACCTTTGCTTTTTGAGCAAGATCACTAGCTTCTTTGCAATCAATGTCACTCAAGATTTTCATAAAAGAGATACGAAGATTCAGGTCATCACTAATCGCAGTACCTTGATTAACTTTTGCATCAATTAACGACAAACAATTTTGGTGCTCCTTATTCATTTGATTATCCGAAAGCTTTTTAAAAGAGCTCCATGTACGAATGACTTGTTTAAGATTTTGAAGCTTCTTTTTGAAAGATATCATGCCATTGCTATCGACACTATCATAGGATTTCCATGTATTAACAACCAAGTCATAGAACCCTTCACAGTCTAACCAAGAATGAAAGAAGCGAAATGGGGTAGGCCCATAAACCTACCAGAATTCTTTAAGAAGATATGGCCTATGATCTGGAATAACCTTTCTCTAAATAATACTTGTAATGATTAGGAAAACGTATCATGAAAACCTTCGTAGCCAAGAAACTATCAGTTTGCTCATCTTTGACGCCCACTTGTCAATCCAAGTGAACCGAAAACCCCCCAAAGGAACATCAAACAAATTCATATTAGTAATAAATGAGTTAAATATCTCAGCATGTCGTTCATTGAAGACAAAACCTGACCTATCTGCAACCTCTCGAACTTCATTAAAATCTCCCATTACTATAGCATGACCGTCCCAATTAGAGATAAGCTGAGATAGAGTCGACCATAGGACGGTTTTACTCGCCAAACTTTGAGGAGCATATACCGCAATAAACATTATTTTTAAACCATTTTGGATCCATGTACCTTGTGCAGCCACATAGTTATCCGCACAAATAATGCTATCCATCCATATTGACATCCATCCATATTAAACCACATGTTAATCCCGACGAACAGATGCTATTTAACAAATGAAAAATGCAACAACAAATGCAATATAACTAATTTTCTCAACCATAACCAAACCAACCCATTGCTTCCCAACCACATTCCGACCAATAATCCTACCAACTACAAGATGGAGAAGAAGAAGACGAGCCGGTCCCAACCCCGACGTTGAGAAAAACAAAAGGAAGACGTATCAAGAAAATGGCGAAGAAAACCAAAGAACCACAAGCCAAAGGGTCCTGATTGCGACATTTGCGGAGCCAAGGCGAGGAGTTGCTTTTGGCGGAATGTTTTATTCAAACATCCAAGGATTCAAAAGTAGGTTCGGATAAAAAATGATACGGTTTGGTATAAAATTCTCAACGTATACAATGAGGAAGCCAAGAAAAACAACTACCCGCCTCGTACCAAGAACATGTTGACGGATCATTCTGTTTGTCACCATCATCTGATTGAGTAAACACCTGGTGGGAAAATTTAGGTTGTTGACTGAGCCTTGCTGTTACTTTTATTGATGCACATTTTGAATTAAATGTTCCAACTCGAAAGGGTCACTATTAGAGGGTTGTGCGTCTAGGTTCTCTTTCATATTGGGAGGTGTCTCGTTATCATCATTGCAAAATAGCTCGCCCATCAATTCCTCTTCTTCCGCCTTAACCTTACCACCATCTGCGTTGCTAGAGTTTTCCACAAACCCTTCCTCTTCTGCAACATTACCCTTCCTCTTACCATTTCACAACTTCAGTGCTAAAGTGCGGGGCATGCTACTTAATTAGCTCACTCGGTTATGCATAAGTACCCATTCAGTCTTGACAGTGGTTGAAGCAAAAACATCATACGCGATTTATGAAATGACTTAATGCGTCAATCGTTATGCTAAATCTGTTTGAGGAGTCCAGACTTCTTCAATAAACTGATGCTTCTCCCTACTGCCTACAGATGTTTTTAAGTATCTATTATGCCATGACTCTGATCTGGAAATCTCATATCTCCAACCTATTTTAATTTTCGTTATTCAAGAACAAAAGTCATCATACCATGGTCGCCGAGCGATGTAAACCATGACTGGATTCCTTCATGATTGATAAACATATCTTTGACATGCTTATCCTTAAACACAAACAGAACCCATAATCCACCAAGGTATTTAATGTCCACCCCAGAGAAACCTTCGTTCTTGCAAATAATTCTTGAATTGGCGATTGATCTAAAGTCTTTATGACATCCTAGAATAACCAACTCCAATGTGCATTTATCTTCCTGAGAAACAGGATAACTTGTGTGGACTATCCATCCACTGGCGTACCAACAAGTTCCCATTTTCTCACCATTTGATACTCCTTTAACCACAAGAGAAATGTGTGAGCAGCTATTATCTCCTAGCTTAATTGATGTTGAAGCAAGAAAGTAAAGAAAAAGTAAGGACAATATTTCTTAACATTGGCTTGAGGAGGTCTAAAGCCCTCCTTCTTTTCGAACCTAGCAATGTTAGCATGCAAACGTAGTTTACCGATCTACACCCCATTCAGAGAATCAATCAAGTTCTGTGAATTGTCAACACCATTGAAACGACAAAAACCAAACATTTGGCCTAATTTATTTTTATGATTAGCAATGAAAACGTTTGCAATTTTCCCCTTTTTCCCACAGATCTTCGAAAGTTCACAAACCGTGAGATGTGATGGAAAATTAGAAACATACACATTAATCGAATTAGATGCTGAAAACCCCAAACGATCGAACACCGAACGCCTTTTCTTACGAGTAACCTCCTGCCAATCACCATCTCCCATGTTGAAATTGAAAAAATAACGATTTAGAAAAGAAAAAAAGGATTTGAAGAAGAAAATTTGATGAAAAGAAAAGGGTTTGATTATTGATTTGAATTGTGAATTATTAATTAGATTGGTTTTTGGTGGTGAGGATTAGACGGTGATGATGGGATTTAGTCGGTGATGGTGGGGTTTGATACATAACCATTAACCACATCGTTTTATGAATCATTGTGTATTTGTGTTAAAAAAAATTGTGTTACAAATTATTACATAAATAGTTCAAGATTTACCAAATAACGCTTTACAAAAAACGTTTGTAATTTCAAGATTTACCAAAAAA